>CAWUFW010021718.1:0-113350 GCA_963921515.1 Calotriton arnoldi | reverse complement strand
CAGCAGGGGGCTGTGAATGTTCAGCAGCCCTGGATGATGGGTTGGTGGGTAGGAGGGGTCCTGGGGAGCGGCTGGGCCCTGCCACACCAGATGGGCCTGCTTGGTTGTCCGTGTCCGAAGAGGAGGACAGATCCTCCAGATCCGTGTGTCCTCGTTGGGGGCTTGTAGGCTGGCTGTGCTGGCTGCTGGCTCCATCCCCAGCATCCAGCAGTTCGTCACCTGTGGAGAGAATGAGATTTGTTATTGTGTTGCACCTGGCGAAGTATGTATTTGTCGTCTGACATTGACAGTTCGTGCAATCTCGTACATGGGTTTCCCGGAGGCGTGTGTGTGGCTGTAGCATCTGTAGTTGTGTGTGCTTGGCAATGGGACTGTGTGCTGTGCACATGTGGCATGGGACGGATTGGCCATGCCGATGGGTGTGTTGCTGTGCCCCTACTTATTGTGACTCTGGTGTATGCGGGCTCCTGGCCCATCCTGGGTCTGGTTTGTACTTTGCTTTTGGGGTTCAAATGGAACGCTTAGGAACGCATATGGCAACATGGGGGCCATGCCCCAGATTCGCATTTGGGAGGGGATATGCTTTTGGGGTTCAAATGGAACGCTTAGGAACGCATATGGCAACATGGGGGCCATGCCCCAGATTCGCATTTGGGAGGGGATATGCTTTTGGGGTTCAAATGGAACGCTTAGGAACGCATATGGCAACATGGGGGCTATGCCCCAGATTCGCATTTGGGAGGGGATATGCTTTTGGGGTTCAAATGGAACGCTTAGGAACGCATATGGCAACATGGGGGCTATGCCCCAGATTCGCATTTGGGAGGGGATATGCTTTTGGGGTACATGCTGTGAGCCATGGGTGCCGAACGTGACATGTGTTGTGGCAGCATGACAGTGCATGGTTTGAGGTGTGTGCATGCTTGACATGGCCTGCATATTTGCTGTCTGTTGTGCTTACTGGACATGGCATTGGACGCATCGTTATGAGTGAGTGATAGTTGTGTGCCAGCCAACGTATTGCAGTTGTCCCATCTCCTTGGTGTGCGTGCTGCCCTGTGCCATGTGCATCACTGCAGTGCTCGGGGGGTGTGGCCCATGTTGTGTGTTGTTGCTCACAGTGTGTCGTGCGCTTAATTGACTTCTGGCACATGGTTGGTCATGGGCATGTGTCTTAGCGTGACTGCTGTATGTGTGGCAGCTGTGCGGATGACATGCCTTTCATGAGACTGGGGCTGACGGATGGGATGGATGGTATGTTGTATGTGCATGGTGTGTCTGTGAGTTTGATGGGTTCAGTGGTGTTCGTGTGCATTTATGTTGTTCCGCTCTGTTGCGTCTAGTGTTGTTTGTCTTACATAGGCGTAGTTGTGGGGTGTGTTGTTGACAGGCAGTAGGGGCTACATGGACAGGACTTCAATGGTGTTTCGGTTGTGTGTGATGAGTTGCACAGTGGCTGCCGTGTGGGACTATATTCAGTGTGGCTTGTGCATGCAGACGTGGCTCCTTGGGTGTTGCTATGTCTGTGATGGGTCATGTGGGGTGTGAGTCTGTTGTTCATGTCCGTGTGCACATTGTTCACTTGTTCGTGACGGTGGGCGGTGCTGCGTGTTCGTCTGCTACGTGACATGTCCCATGTGTTGGTCGTGTTATGGTCCTCATGCCTCCAGTAATCCAGCCCTGTCCAGTTTCCCACCTGCAAGTTGTTCGTGCGTGCACTGTACTGGATGCCACATGGCTCTAAGCGGGGGGTGCTCCATGTTGCAGGTCTGTGGGGGTGGGAGGGTGTTGTGGGGGTGGCTGGACACCCACTGACACCGATTGCTGTGGACCGTGATGTCTGCCTTTCGGCTGTCGTTGTGCACTGCGGTGGCTGACACGTGGCTGTGGGGTGTGGGGGATGCTCCTCCTTGCTGTGCTGTGGGACTGGGGCCTGGTGTGTGTTGTACTTGGGCTGTCCACCGTCCCACCCACTGCACTTTGTGTTCCTGCCACTTACCTGTTACTTGTCGGTTAGTGCAGCTGTGGCGGACACATGGGTGTGGTGGGTGCTCGTTGTGGCGCTTCTGGCATATTTGGGGACCTGTTGGTGGTTACGTGGCTGGCTTAGTGTACACATGTCCCCACGCATCTTACAGTTGTTCGGTTTGGGCTGTGTGTGGTAGTGTCTGTTGCATGTGTGTGTGATGTGTTGTGTATTGTGTGCTGGACATGGGGGTGTTTGTCCCTGGGAGCTGTGGCATGGTGGTAGTGCATGTGAGTACATAGCGGTGTGCTGGTATACATTAGTTTGTACTTACCAGCCTCCACTCCCTCTGCTAATCCGGCGAGGATCTCCGGATGGATTACGACTCGCACCTTCTCCTCCCACGCTTTGAAGGTCTTAAAGAGCGCGGGATTCCCTCCGCCAGTGACGGCAGCCAGCTCTCTGTTTTTGCCCTCCTTCTTCTTGACCAGGCTCTTTACGTCATTCCAACGTTTGTTAATCTCGACTCTGTTCCTGGGCAGGGTCCCGACTGCATTGACCTGGTCTACGATCCGGTTCCACATTCTGTTTCTGGTGGCTAGTGGTGTGTGCTGGACCATGTTCCCATAGATTTGTGGGTACACCTTGATGATCTCGTCGACCATGACCGTCAGCTCCATGGGCGTGAACTTGGGCATTCTTTGTGGTGCCATGATGTTTGTGGTGCTGGTGCGGTGTGTGTTGTGTAATGTGCAGGGGTTTGTGGTGCCGGTGTTTGGTGGTTGTGGTGCCGGTGTTTGGTGGTGGTGGTGGTGGTGGTGTTTGGTGGTGGTGGTGGTGGTGGTGGTAGTGATGTGTGCGTTTCTGTGGTGTGCTGCTGTCCTTGCTGTGTCACTGTGTCCTCTCCTCTCCTCTCTGGTTTGCAATGTAGCAAGGGGTTGTGGTCTGTGGGAGTGCTGCTTTTGTACTCACCTATGTGGGTGTGTCCTCATGGTCTGTTGTTTTCAGGTGTGTTGTGTCTGGGGTTCTGGCCTTTGTATTTTTTGTTTGTCCGGGGGTGTTTTCGGGATGTGTACTGTGCTTGTGTATTTGTGCGTGCCTTGCTGTGTGGACTTGTTGGCCATGTTGTGTGCTATTGGTTTTGTGTGCGGATGGTTTCTGTGCAGGTACGTTGGCGCCATGGCTTCTGCCGTGTCGATTCTCATCGGCGTTGTTTGCGCTGGCGGGCGGTATATTTGTGATTTTTCCGCGCTCATGTCGGTGCGATCGTAATTTCACGTGCGGTGTGTCGGCCGTGAGGGCGGGCGGTTTTGTGTTGTCGTGCGTGTTTCCGTCCGTGGCGGGCGGTTTGACTCCGACTCGGACGTTGGCGGGCGGTATTTTGTGTGCTTTTCCGCCGATGGCGGTTTTCGGTTTGTGTAATTGTAATGGCGTGGTCGGTGTTCAGGCGGTGTGTGCGGGCGGATTTTTGCCGCTTCCATGCCTGGCGGATTTATTTACGCCGGGTATCGTAATGTGCCCCTATGATCTGTTAAAAGTGACAAAGGGCTGAAACACAATATTCCATTTCCTTTTTTTGTTTTAAGAAGATTTACTTAGGTCCAAGCTTGCAGTAGAAAAGTAGGGAAAACATTTTAGAAGAACCCGGAGTAGGGTTAAGGATTGTCTATACGAACATTTCTGATTGAAGAGACTTTGTGAAAAAGAGACTTGCAAGGAGCACATTTGGAGAAATCTCTGAATTGAACTATTGAGCTGTTGTATACTTTGCATGAAACTATCTGATTACAGACAAAACATGTGTTGCCTATAAAATAGATGTAAGATTATTATGTGGTCAATCTTCATAAGGTCAGTACTAATGATCATAATAGTGTTAGTAGGATTTTATTTAACACCCGAGAAAGACATTAAGTCTGATAATGCAACTACCACATTTGCACATACAACGAATGAAGAGCAATTCAAAGCATCATTTGCAAGACACAAGGAGATCATTCCACAACAAATGTTTACTCTAAGTCAGTGGCGACTGCCACAAACAAAGGGGGCGGGTGGAGGGTATGCGGTGGGGGAGTTGAGGGGGGTTGTGCGGGCGGAGGGATTAGTAATAATATATATATTTTTTTAAAGAACTTACCTGAAGCCGCCGGCCGCCTCCCACATCGCACCTCCTCTCCCCTTCCTGGTCTCAGCAGCCCCTGGGACAGACTCCCATACAATCCCTGTGCTGGAGAGCATTGTGGGGATTTGCCTGAGCGGGCTGGAAAGACGCTCTGCTCAGGCCAGTCTGTGGGGTTTCTCCAGCCCGGCTGCTCAATACAGCCAGGCTGCAGAAACCTAAGTGCGCATGTGTGTTTTGGCCAGCCTGAGACAGCCGGCCAAACACATATGTGCACTTAGGGAGTGCAGATATCACTCCTCCTCCCCCCTCCCATGCCTCGGCCCCGCTCCTCCCTACAGCGCTGGCTCAGAGCCGGCAAATGAAAAATGAAACGATGCTAGAACATCAATTTATTTTTCATTTGCTGGCTCTGAGCCAGGTAGTGGGGCGACGCTCCTCTGCCATTGTGGAGGAGCCACCGCTGCTCTAGGTTAGTGCAGGAATACACACAAGCTATGGACGCAAAGGACTGTTATGTCTGCACCCACTTTCTGTCATATACAGCAGAAGTCACATACTTTCACATTCCATTGTCATATGGAATCACATGTAGTATTTTAGTTTCATTTGTATATAGGCGAATGCATTTTGAATATTTTTATTCTAATTATGATCTAATATTTTCCAGAGTACTATTAGTACAAAGCATGAATTTACACGCACAAGCCAAAGAAATGGACCAAGCTTGGTATTATTTTAGACCGTATATGCCCATAGATAGTGTTAAGGCGTATCAAACTAATCTGACCTGTTTAATGAGACCCTTAGAGAAAGTCTTTAATATAGCATTAGAAGAAAGAAACATTAACATTACACGTAGTAAGGATAGAGAAAATGATGTTTTAAAAAATGTTTGGAAGAAGGGGAAGATGGTTTAAAAAAGAAAATGGTTTACCCAAAGCTGAAATTAGACGACAAAAAGGAAAAATCTGTGTTTACAAACGAACACACACAAGAACCAAACATGTGGGAATTAGTAGCTGTGAACATACATTTGAATGAATAGGAGGCACATGGCAAATTATACAATGGGAAGAAAGCACAATTCCAGGAGTTTTTGTTTGTGGACTAGACGCTTACTTCCAGCTATTTACTGATTGGGAGGGTACTTGCTACTTAGCCATACTGTTTCCAGAGATGTATCCTGTATATAGTATAGATGCATTAACAATGTCACCTGCACACAGACACACATGTATTACAGAAAATGGAAACCAGTTAGTAGGAGACATTTTTGTAGCAATCATTCCACCTGTAGGAGTCATACTCAATGGCGATAAGATTAGAAAACTGTCAACAGTTGTCAACAAGCTGGCGACTAGTACTTCTGGAGCTTTATTAGTTGTAAACACTGACCTTGTAGTAATTAGATATATGGCTTGGCAAAATTGTCTAGCATCCGACAATTTCGTTGCAGAGAAAGGCGGAGCCGGGCAAATGCTGAAAATTCAGCATTGCTGCTCATACATACCTGATGAAAGTTAGAAAATCCAGGAATTTGCACAGCACATTTCAGACCTGAAACCTGAATTAAAGGAGTTAGATACACCCAGTATCTTAGAAAACTTTGCACAGGGAATACACAATTGGAAATTGTTTTGCAACTTCAGGAGGAGGAATCCTGAAAGCAATTTGTCTGCCAATACTAATTATAGGGCTCTGTATTTACTTATCCTATTTGCATTATTCAAAGGCTGTAGAGACTACATTACCAGAAGGAAGAGTAGAGAAAGGAGCAAGGGGATTGAAAAAGAGCTAGCATTGAATGATCGTCTTCATGACAAGTTTAGAAAATCATTGAAACAAAAGTTTGAAAAGAAATAGACAAGACTCAACTTATGGTAATAGTGCCCTCTGAACAGATGTTGCAGGCAAAAGGTGATGGTTAAGATAACCATCAGATGGGGGATTTGATAAAGAATTCTATTAAAATGTAAAATGAATATTATTAAGGAGACTTGTGCAATGACAATGTGAAATTTATTCTGAACTAACACAACATTAAAATGTGCAAATTGTAGCACCTAACCATTTATATTAGTACTAGGCCTCAAAATGTCAAAGCAAGCTTGGTTATTTCAGCAGCAAAGTTAAATGTGCTGAGACAGGCACAAAAATGCTTAAAAGGTGACCTTACCCTGCTATGTTTTTTTCTATAAAGCCTCACACTACATTGTACTAAAGAACGCACTTGATTAATAATAATGTTTTTGAAAAGTTTTGCTAGACACACTTTATTATTGAACAGAGTGACCTCATAATTTTTCACTCACTAAATACACTGATTGAATAGAAAATGTTAATAGGTTAACCTATTTCTTTTCCGATATATAGTGAAGAAATGTGGTGCTGAATAATATTCGTTGCAGTTGGTGTTTCTATTTCACATAAGTTTATTGTTTAGCCTAACATACAATTTATTTCAATAGGAGGTTAGAATGTGCTCCTACCCATAGAAAAGGGGGTCTAAGAATGGAAGATCTCATACAAAGACAATGTTTAATAATGTTTCATACTTCAAGGTAATTCTCTGTAAGCTTATTGTGTAGGAACGTGGGAAAGGACGGGATGAGACTGTTCTCACGAAGAATCGAAAGCTCATTGGATGAGAGGAAGGAGAAGGTACTTTCGTGTAGTTCCTACTAATCTGTAGGATCTGCGCATTGTTTGGACAACATAAACGAGGGGCTTAGTGTCAAGACTGAGTCCGGACATCCCCGCATGATATGTTGGCCTATAGACCAGCTAGCTCACAGTGCCACCGTTAAGTCCCCCTAACCTAGCAGGGAGCGAATGGTTTCTGGCAACCACTGAACTTGACAATCCTGTCCACCCAGGGGTCGTGGAAACAGTACAGTACCTTTTGCTCAGTCACTCAAGCTCACTTATTCTGAAGAAATATACAGAGAATACACAGTGGCATGTCTTCAATAAATTTATTGAACCAACGGTATTCTTGCATAAAATACGTGTGCTGCAATGATTAGTAGACAGAAGCAGATAAACCTGATTACAAGCACCAAAAGGGTAAATAGTATATATAGTTCTATCATGGTGCTAAAACAATGTATATACGCAGGCATATAACACAAGGCAGTAATCGAGCGTACTCCTATGATGCAGACCCTATTCTAAGTGTACCTAGAGTGTATGTAAGTGTAAAACCAAGAATACCCCCAAGGATCTAACCCCATTACCTGATGGGATAGAGCAAAGGACCCCGTCTTGGTCACGAACTGGACACCCCTCACAAAAATGTCAGACTGCTGCATAGTGATTTCTCAGCATGCAAGGGCCTTCGGTGTCAGCGGAAGTGCCTCCTCTCCTAATCTGTCTGGATGCTCATCTTTTATAACAGAAAGCAGCCTTGCGATGTGCGTATAGGTTAGTGATGTTATGGATATGTAGATAGCCTTGTCGCCTCGTGGATCAAGATAGTGGTGACATTTGTATGTAGTGCAAAACGAGGCCTTATACATGGTGTCCAGGGCGTTGTGATAATGTTGTGCGAAGCTAGATGTGTAAACACGGTTTGTTACAGTGAAACCTATCAAACATTTGTCGTGCACGCCAATATGTGCAAAAGGCCACCACTGAAAATGTTATTTGTGAGGACAATGTAAGAAATAAGCTGCTTTGCTACATGGGCCTAACCTGGGACTATAACAGTACAGAACGAACTGCAACATTTTCATTCAACTGTTTATATTAGTGTGTGTTCCTAGAGTAGCTTAACCCCTTGACCGCGATCGGAATTCCGCTCGTGTGCTGGACATTCCGATCGCGGGTGGGGTCGTGACGAGCTCAGCTCGTCATGCGCACAGCGCTACCGCGCAGCATGACGAGCTGAGCTCGTCATGAGCACGGAAGGGGTTAAAGCTTTTTCCTGACAGTTCCTTTCCAGACCCCACAACTGAGACGCTTTATGCTCTTGCCCTTACCACTTGTGCGCACTGAAGCTGAATGCAACGGCTTTATGCTGAATGCTGATTGGGCTGAATGCTGATTGCTATACCTACCTGACCTTATTGCTGATTGCAGTCGCTTCTGCTACTGCATGAATATTTTTGCTTTTATGAACCTGTCTTTATGAGAAGTTGAGCTGATACTGATTGATCGAATTTGAGCTTCATGCGCTTTCTCACTATTTGCTTTTGAAATTGAACGTTTTATGGGTTCTTGTTAACACCCATCTCGCCCCATTTTTGAATAGGGATTTGTTCCTTTATGCAACACGCTGTATTGCTTATTTGATGACTTGTTCTAAACACTATTTTACTATCAATTCTGTAATACGATTGATGCATTTTTAACTAATCGAATAAATAAAAGAGATCTTATTCAATCAATCTGGATTTGTATAGCGCGGCTAATCACCCATGAGGGTATCCAGACGCTGAGTGTACTGCTGCAGGGGACTCAGTTGAACAGCCAGTTCTTAAGCCCTTTTCTGAATTCCAGAAGAGATAATGAGGTCTGTAGGTGAAGTGGGAGGTTGTTCCAGGTCTTCACAGCAAGGTAGGAGAAGGTGCGCCCTCCACTGTTGCTGCAGCTGGTGCAGGCGAGACAGAGGGAGGCGGAGCACTGGAGTCTGAAGGAAAGGTGGAAATTCAGTCAGTGGTTGATGTAGGCTCGTCCCTGGTTGTGAAGGGCTTTGAAGGTGTGGATCAACATCTTGAAATGCCATCTGTTCTGAATGGGGAGCCAGTGGAGCTTATTGAGGTGGGGGGTTATGTGGGTCCGTTTAGGGAGGTCTAGAATGAGTCTGGCCGCTGACTTCTGCATTGTTTGCAGTCTCTTGAGGAGGTGCGAGGTAATTAAAATTCTTAATGAAAATAAAACTCTTAAACTAATCGTAAACTAATTCAAAACTCTCATTATTGACTGAACTTAGAGATAGTATTGGGATTAATGATTTTTGTGATGTATAGCTCCTGATCTTCTTATATACGAAGGCACCACGCGGTGCCTGCCACCTTGTGCATGGGAATGTAGGGGGGTACCCCCCCAGTGCACCTACACCATCCCCCCCACTGAGGGGGCCCGCAATGGGCCCCCAAAACCAATAAAGGCCTCTTCCAGGGCACATCATAATATGGCGGACGGTGCCTGCTTGGCATCGCCACCATATTAGTGGCCCTTCTCCGTCCGCCAGGCAATCGGTTCGATTGCCTCCAGCGGAAAAGCGGCAGACGGACTTTGCGTCCGCCGCGATACCCACCGCCATCCTAATTTGGCGGTGGGTAAAATGCTCAGTGATAGCGGAAGGACCGCCACCGCCGGCCTGGCGGTGGCGGTCCTTCCTCCATCATAATGAGCCCCTAAGTGCGGGCAGGCCACAGAAACTGAGCTCATCCACAGCAGTCTTGTGCACATATACATTGAAGTCATATGCCTTACGTAATTCAGTTTCTGCGTGTGCCAGGCACAAAGCCACAATAGAAAGGAACGATGCACATACCATGCCTCCATAATTCATACTTTGCCCTAAACATGCCACAAGCACATGTACATCATTCTCTTGTCCCCCATAAATATGTACTTATTTTAGACTGCTGAAGAAAGTTGAAGAGAGACATAGCGTTATATAAAAATGTTAAAGAAATATATTTTGGTGAAGTCACAGCTAGAGTACTGTATCCACGTGAGAAACCCACATACAAAGACGGTAATGGGTTAAAGCGAGACATTCCAATACAACGTTTGAGTATGAAATCACATGCTGACAGATGCAGACATTTAGCAAAATGTCAGTACTGTAAAAAAAGACTGAACAGGGACGATATGGGATACTTAAACTTCCACGGAGAGTATGTACCATAGACGAAGAATACACACTCCAGCAGAGCTATTGTTCTATATCAAAACATGATGAGGCGAAGTTATTAAGATCAGGATCGCGATTTTCATATAGAAAATCATTTTAGGAAAAGGGAGGTAAATAATGCAGCCACCTTCCAGTTTGCGTGGCAGAGGTAAAGTCCCGAGATACTGAAAACTGCCTGGGGCAGACGTAGGGGAGCAGCCTGAGTATAGAAGAAAAGACTGAGCAGGAGACCAAAGCCCAGGTTACAATTTCATAACTAAATTCTGATTCCTGTGCAAAAAGGAATTTGCATATGAATCAGAATTATGAGCACTCGCAGATTTCTCCTGATAGATTTCTGCAGGCCAACCTTCGAAATTGACAAAAAAGGGTAAAACCTGCCGAATTTGATGTGTTAAATACTATTTCTGCATGTTATGCAGTATTTTTTCCAAGATGAAAGCTTGGAATAGGAGCAATTTACCACACCGGGTAAATACCTCAGCCCGGGGTAATGGGATTCTACCGGGTGTAGCAACTTGAATTCAGGCCTAAATGGAATGCTACAGCAGGCAAAGGAATGCGTTTAGACACCAATGTACTGCAGTAACATTGAAACATATTCAGTCATAAATATCCAGTCCAAAGTGGGGAGGAACGTGAGCAAAGAGAAAACCTCATACTCGACTGAACAGGGAGCACATCAAAATCAATATAAGGGCCCTTGAGACTGCAGGGTGGAATAACAATGACAGCAAGCATTTAATGAATGGAAGACGTACAGGAATCCGTCTTTGTCCTGTCACATGAATGGTAACAGCTCCTCGTTTGAGGGGGAAAAATGAAAGCGCAGTCTGGCGTGATTATTTTTAACTCCATGTGGATGACTGCTTCTGCAGATGTTGATCGGCCTCTATGTCTGGCTCCTTGCTTTGATAAATGTAATCTGTATATTAAAAACCCAGAACAGTTTGAGAGGCATAGGACTGATATAACAAGTTATTTAGATTTGGATTCTGAGTTTGTAAATAGATTGGGGAGTTTTAAATATTCTTTTTCCGGAAATGTTTACACTCTCGGGAAATTGTAAATAGACAAAAAGTTCTACTAAGCGTGAGAGACTAAGGCGTTTACATGTTAAAGTAGGTTTTCTAATAGAATGAGGTATGGCAAAATGATGGATTGGCCTGTACTGCCCATACCCTTCAGTTCAATAGCATGTCCGATATTAAACTTAGAGTGGGCAGACCTTTCCCCTAAGGCAGCATGCAGAGCAGTTCTTGAATTTAATTATGGCAGTCTCTATGGTGTTGATTACAATACACTATGGGAAGAGTGATGTGCAAATATTCGCTTGTGCTTGCGTAGGTGGCTCCATCACTGACAGATCTCTGCTGCTGAAGTGCTGAGGTGAGTCTCTTACTTCACTCCTGTGACTCATCTTGTGTCAATCTTTAAATTCCCTGAGGCTTTAGGCTTTGACTTTTGAAGAGTAGAGGACTGTGTCAAAGGTCTTGTGGAAAATTGGCTTGTTGGTTGAAGGTGATAAAACCCTACTCAAGCAACAACCAGAAATCCTCGTCAGGGTGAACCAGAAAAAGTCACTAAATTAACCTGTGCTTAACTCTTTGGTAGCTTGGCACAAAAGCAATCTGGCTTAAAAATTAGAGGCAATGTGAAAAGTATTTATGCAGCACTTAAACAGTAATAAATTAAAAACATAAACAATAATAAAGTGAAAACAGAACACAAACAAAATCACACAACCAGTTAGAAAAATAGAACATATTTTGTTAAATCATTTGATACCAAAACAACAAAAATCAATTAGTGGAACCAGAGATATGCAATTATAAAGGTTTAAGCACAAATAGTGCTTAAAAGCACAAGCACCAACTGTGGTTATCTGGTCGCGCCGGACCAGGACAGAGTCACAAGTTCAGGCCGACCATGGGCTAGATACAAGGACCAGGTTAGGCGTTGAGAATTGTACCTTATGTCCTTGATGTGGGGCATTGCACCATGCAGCAGCAGTTCTGAGGAGCAATGCGGGGTCCTGTGGCAATATGTGTCACGCAGCATAGGTTCCAATGAGCGATGCTGGGGCCTGCATCGAATTGCGTTGTGCTGCATCGGTTCCTAGCTGCAGGGGCTGCGATGCGAGGTTTGTGTCAAGTTGAGTTGCACTGGGTCAGTTCAGATGAGGAGCTGCAAACAGTTGCATTGCACTTCATTGGCTCTGATATGGACCATAGCTGGGCTGGCAGAGAACCTTTATCCCCACTTCCAAGGGTCCAGGACTGGGGAGGCACCACTTGGAGGATTAGGACCCACAGCAGAAGAGTCCAAGTTCAGGGCTTAAGGGTGTTGGAGTTTCTTGTGTCCTTGTAGCTCAGAACAGGAGGCCAGCCAACTAGTCCTTGGAGCCCCTCTGGTGGTGCTGGGTTCAAGCTGCAGGTCCAGTGCTTCTTCCTCTGGTAGCAGGGCAGCAGAGCAGTTCTTCTTGCAGGAAGAGCAGCTAGGCAGTCCTTCTTGCAGCAGGGCAGCAGAGCAGTCCTTCTGAGTCTTCCACAGGTCCAGAAATTATCTAAAGAAGGGGTCTGAGGGTCCCCTTTTTATACCTAGTGCCCACTGCGAAGTGGGAGAAGCTTCTGAAGTTTCACCCTACAGAGATGTCTGGAATTTCCTGTCTCCCTCCCTAGTCCCAGTCTTTCTGGGGGCACAATAGGCTAATGTGAAGTCCTTTGTGTGTGAGCTGGGCCAGTGCCTTTGAAGTGCTTGTGTGGTAGGTGACAGCTCCCCCCTCCATTAAACCAGGATAGCCCATCCTGCCAAAAGTCAGACCCTCTATTGTGATGCTGTCTAGGTGGAATACACAAATGCCAACTGCTAACTACACCTAGTCATGTGACCCAGGAACAGGCTATAGGCACCAAATGATTAGGACAAGAAAATGCCAACTTTCTCAAAGTGGTATTTTCAGAATTGCGACTTAAAAAACCCGACTTTACCATACAAGAGGGGGCTAAATTACAATTAATCGGACACCAAGTATGATTTGCCTACCTGTTCCCAATCAAATGTTATCCCTTATTAAGTGTGGTAAGGTAACCCAATGTTATCCTATGGGAGAGGTAGGCCTTGAAATAGTGAAAAACATATTTAGGTGTTTTTCACTTCTAGGACATGTAAAACTTAAATGTACATGTTCAACTTTTTAATTACAGTGCATCCTGCTGTTCAGTGCCTACCCTAGGGGTGCTCTATATGTTTTAAAAAGGAAGGATAATGCCTGGCAAAAGTTTTTTTTTGCCAATTCGAAATGGCACTTCAAAACTGCACACAGGCTGCAATGGCATGCCTGAGACATGCTTAAAAAGGCTACTTAAGTAGGTGGCACAATAAGTGCTACAGGACCACTAGTAGCATTTAATTTACAGGTCCTAGGTACTTGTAGTACCACAATACTAGGGAATTAGAAGTAAATTAAATGTGTCAATTGGGTGTAAGCCACTTTACCATGTTTAAAGGAGAGAGCACAAGCACTTTAGTACGGGTTAGCAGTGGTAAAGTGCACAGAGTCCTAAAGCCAACACAAACGGGTTAAACAAATAGGAGGGGTGAAGGGCAAACAGTTTGGAGGTGACCATGCAGAGAGAGCGGAGTCCAACAGGTCTGATATCTATAGGCTCAACTGATTCAAGGAGGTTGCACAACCAGAGTTCAGCGTTTGTAATAAGTAAGTCACTTGCATCTGATCTAACAGACAAACACATTATTCTGTTCTGGTGACAAGACCTATTTGATGTGTTTAGCCTTCTCTTTTGTAATGTTTTTGGTTTTAAGCTTTTTTTGTGCAACTATTGTTGCGGGGATTCTGCACCTACACAGAACTATGCGCAGGAAAACGGGACCTCAGTGTATAGGGGTGTACCAACCTACCACCTTAGTGCCCAAAATCCCAAAACCGACTAGCTATAGTGTCTCATTCGTTCTCCTCCAAAAAACACAGAGCTACAAATGATTAGACAACCCAGAACACAACACTCCCGACTCTCTCAGGAATCGCGGTAGCAAGAAATACTCTTTCGCTCGCTCACTCGTACCTGTCCACAACAAGATTGGGCAGAGTCACTGTAATAGTTCAAAATATTTATTTTAACTATCGTGCTCTACAATACAGTATACGAGCCACTACCAGCAGCAAAATGCATAAACTCAAAACAATTTGCATTGTTACAATTCTAAATAGCACAAAGGGGGAAGTCATTTTATAAAGACAGTGAAAAAAGGGCTATAAGACCTAACCACCCTCCCCTTGGCTGGAAGATGTTTATTAGAAAAAGGAAGATCTCTGGGCTTTGACAGCAGACCCCATACCTTAAAGACTAGATGCAAGGTTTACATCATAGGAACAGCGTAGCTCTTCTCCATGGAAAGGGCTCTCTCCAAGTGTGTATTAAAACAACATGCATCCCCGTAATATCAAAGCACGAGTCTCCAGCATTGCAGCTGTGTTTAGCATGTTATGTCTAGGTGCTAGGGACTGACCAGAACAGAATAACAAGGGGCATTGTTTATCGACCTTGCACATCGTGTTCAGACAAAACTCCAGGAACTCAGCAGAAAACGTGAAAGGCAGACAGTTCTCATGTGAAAGGCATAAACAGAGGCTTGCAAAAATAAAGTCATGTAGTAACGTGCGCAAAAGCAGCATCATGGCAGCAAAGCTCATGCTAACTTAGCTATGTCGACAATGTCCCTAAGAGCCATATAACACCCTCCCCCTGGTAAGGCCATAGGACCAGATAAAGGACGGAAACAGAGTTCAAAAAACCAAGCAGAGTTCAAAAGCATTGGAGAAGGGAAAGAAAAAAACAAATTGCAAAGGAAAAAATCGTTTACTTTTGACGTGTAAAAAGTCACTGTTCCAGGAAAACGAGATCATGAAGGAGGTGGTTAATCCATCAAAGTACGTGAACTTAAGAAAGCAATTCCCTCCAAAAGATCATCCCTGGCGTTAGTAGAAAAAAGGTATGCCATCCAATAAAGCAGGTCGAAGGAACAAACGTGCTCCTCGTAATCTGATGCTTCCAAAAGCATAATCGGGCAACTTGCGTGATATTTGTTGAAACTCTGATGCAGGACGTTCTGCACAGCCGCACAGATATCCCATTCAGCCAATACTCCAAGTGCTACCGCACGCGCCATACGACGATCCCCAGAACAAGCCTGGTCATGGGCCTCTAAGGGAACCATCAACTGGATAAAATCCGGGACTGGCCATGAAGTATTGGAGAGGCATAAATCCATAGCCCAATAGAAGGGGCACCTTCGACAGTAAAAAACTGGTTGCACGCAAGTAAAGTAGGCAAAGCGAAAAGTCAATCTATAACTCACACTAAGCGTTGCTAGTGGCAAGCATCCAAAAACCTGTTGCATCCTATCACGGTACAGTTGCAATTGGCCTGGTCTGTGTAGTACCACAAGATGAGCAGCCATTGCGCAGCAGGAACAGAAGAAGCAGGACTCCACCAGCTAATGCCAGTAATAAAGGGAATCCGCTGGAAAAAATAGAATGAATAAAAGCCGGTATTACTCAAAATATCATCTGAAAAGAAGTCACAAGGCCTGCTCCCACTTGTTTAAAAAAATGCAAGGCCGGTAGTGTCAGACGCGTTAAATATTTGATGTATAAGGTCCCCAAAATGAAATGGGAGGTTGGTATTCAGCAGCGACTGAATTTCGCTAGATGTTCTAGCCACCTGTAACTCGAAGGTCTCTCGAGCCGAAGTGAGAGCCACCTCTTGTTGGAATAGTAGTGCTTTGAGCCTGCTTAATTTGTTGAAATCTGTTTTCAAAGTTGGAATGGAAGGCCAAATGGAACTATCTACACTCCCATGCGGGGGCGGAAAAAGCACATTGCTGCAACAAGTAACTCGTTGAGAGACCGTTACTAAATAGGGAATTCCTGCCCGTAAACCACAGCAGTCTTGGTTGTTCAAAATAAGATAACTGCCATTGGTAAGCAAGGTAAAAGCGGGAATTATTGATGGTACTGGAGTTCCTTTCAGAAAACAAGCAAGATTAGACGCTGACACATTACAAGCGCCGTGCAACCTAACGTGTTTGCAAACCAGGGAATGTCCTACTGTGGAATCGCAGTCCTCCCCTGTTAGGAAAACTTCCTTATCCTCCCGTTGACATCTGTAAGTGAAAGGCAGGGACCATAATTCATGGAGAAATGCACTACCCAGGGGTTCAAATCAACCAATGGGAAAATGTTGCATGCATGATTTAAATTGAAACAACGAAAAAGGCAGAGAGATAACCCCATGAATTAACCAAACAGCAGAGTCCGTTTCCGCTACCCAGAACGGCAAGGGCTCTAATTATTCAATATGCAATAGTGTGTAAGTAGCATCTTTCATTGACATAAAACGCTGTTTATCAGTCAGATTAAATGGTAAAAACAGAGCAGAAGCATTCAAATAATCCCAAGGGACTTTTCCCATTTTAAGGGTCTGTAACGTCCATGCAAACTGCATAACAGATCGTATTTGGTTTTGACCATGATACAATACAGACACATCATTCTGAACAATATCAATAACAGCAGAAACAATGTTATCCAATGTATAAATGCGTGATGAGAGCGTATTGATGCTATTGTCGACCACGGCTAGAACCTTTTCTAAATTAGCCTGATCAATTTGACGTAGACGGAAGGCTGCTTTCATCTGCGAAAGTTTCCAAATCTCATTGTAAGCTGCATATATAAATATTTTAGCTCTAGGAACCCTGGGTCCCAAGAGAAAATCAGCCAAATTAATGTCACTCGACAAGAGCGACAGGTGTTGCTTTACTGATGATAGGGTGGAATGTTCCAACCATTGTTGGCATAATTTACCCACCGAGTATGTGGTAACCGAATGTGTAATAGGATAACGTGGATCCGGTCCAGTCGGAGTGAAACCAGGTGTTACATTATAAAAACGCAATTGGCATGCATTTGAGTTTGTTTGCCACACCAACCACCCGGATGAATCAATTTCAGAGACATTAAAAGTCTCAATTTCTAAACAAAGCCTGCAAGACATCAATAGTATAATTTGTCTTAGCCTGCCAATTGTCGTATTCCGCCAAGGACGGAATGGATGGTGTATTCAAATTCTTAACAGTGGCCAACCCGAAACAAGTGGTTTGGTACACTGTATCATTTAAAAATAAAATTTGAGTTGGGATCAGGCAGGCACGATGTAACGCTTCAGTTCCCTGAACCTGCCACTGTTTAGTGCCCCAGATCGATTTTAACTCAATGGTCTCTTTCCAGTGATCATAACCCTGTGTAGCCAAGTGAGTCCTAAAAGAGTTGGAATAAATCAATTTAGAGTGGGTCAGGATAAATTTGGATACCGGTTGCGATTGTAGTTTAAAGTAATAGGATTCGGGATTAGATGTGTCATAATCTGTAAAATATGTGAACTTATCTCTAAGAGTCTTAGAACTCCCATGTACAGGAGTTGGACAATGTTCCCATTGAGTGTAATTAAGAACAGGTCTTAACGTATTTGTTTTGTGCAAAAAATGATGCCCATAATGTTGATAACAAAAGAGATCAGCATAATTGGCAGAATTTAAATACAAATCTTCAGCATCAAAAGCAGCATAATATTTTAAATCAGGAAATAACGAATGTACTGCTTGAACATCCCAACCGTCAGAATGTATGTCTAGTGCTACCACATCTCCTAAGGAGACGCGAAACACGTATGGCACCCTGAGCACCTCAGTTGGCCCATGAATTTCAAAAGCTACTTTGTCCCAAACGATGCCATCTGCAACTGGGAATGCTGAAATGTTCACAAGTGTTTGATCACGTTTCATGATATGGGACGATGTGTGAGGGGCCAGAATTCCATTGATCAAGTTCACAGCAGAGTGTTCTGGTAAATAATGACCATTGATGAGTAAAAAGAACACTGTCACAAACCCAATTGACATGAAGAGGAAAATCAGGATGAGCACCAACCAAATGTAGGTCCATGGAGGGACCAGGTAAGTCTTTTTGAACCAAGAGAAGAAAATAGTCAATTTAGTCGGTGGTACTGCCAAACTGGAAGTCGAGGAGGATGAGTCAGAAAAGAAGCTGGCATGATCCCTAAAATAACCGCTTGCAGTTCTGTTAATGAGCAGTGGTAGTGCTGGGGCTGCTTGATGCTGCCGAGAACTGACCGGCATTTCACTAACGGACTCATCTGTAGGATAAGTGTACTCAACTTCTGCATTGGAAGATAGAGACCGGACGGATGAAAGGTCAACAGCAGTGTCCATCACCTTCCCAGCCATATGAGCGTCAGAGGAAGAGGATGAAGTCAGTGGATTCAATGAAATTGCGTTACACAAAACAGCAGGCGTGACACTATTCAGAATCGGCCAGACGGTGTAACTTGACATTGTCCACTGAGATATATCTGTTGTCTCTGCGACCAGGTAAAGGTGGTAAAATACCTGTACGAGTACCCTTCAATCAAAGTACTGGGACTAGTGCACAATAGGAGGGACCAAATTCTTTCTTGTTCTCCAGCTTTTCTCTTACCAGGTCTCCAATATTGGGAAGCCAGCCGGCTACGGGAACCAGCAGTGCTTCATCATCGGAAGAGGGTAAATGTTTAGTTGCGTAGCTGTCACGGGTCTTTTGTAGATCCTGTAACACAGCAGAATGATTATCTACGTCAAAGGTTGCGGCAGCCGCCACAATGTCTAAACCATCAAGGTCTGGCACAAACATTTTGATGCCAAAGAGCATTTCATATGGGGTCCGGTCCGCCCACCCAGAGATCTTCTAGGGAGATTATTGAGTGCACGTTGAACACCATACAAATGGGCCAGCCAGTTCCTGCCAGTTCCTGCCAGTAACTAAGACCCTAGCTGTCAAGGATTGCTTTAAGTCACGGTTCATTCGCTCCACAATTGAATTGCCCTCAGGCCTGTATGGAGACGAAAACTGCACCAGCACCCCCATGGACTTCATTGCGTCCTTGTAAGCCTTAGAGGCGAATGCTGGACCTTGGTCCTAATGGAAGGTGCCACAAGCAAACATCCCAACAAAGACACGCAAATCCTGGATTACATTTCGAGCGTCAGCACTGCGTTGTGGCCAAACCCAAAGGAATTGTGTGCACGAATCAACTGCAACTAAAACATATTTATATGCAGTATCAGATGAGAACGGACCGCAGTGATCAAGACATACACAGCCAAACGGTTTATTAGAAATACATAGCTGTGTTTGTGGTGGGCGTGACACCGTAAATGGTTTGATTTGCTGACAAATGTCACAAGAATGCACATAAGTACGGGTCTGTTTATATAAACCACGCCATCAATAACGTTGCTGTAAAATCGAGACAGTCGCAGACACCCCGGCATGTGCAGAAGCCATGCCCTCGTGTGCGGCTCTGATCAAAGCAGGTCTGCGGTCCATGTTGGGAATCAACCGATCCCCAACAGATGGAATAGAAGCGTAAGGAACTTGTTCAGGAGATACATGATAAGAGTATTTTGAAGGGAAACCCTGAGGATAGGCGGTTCCCTCCCTCGCAGCAGCCACCGCTGCCAGAATATCATGATCTATTTTAGTCATGGATCATATAACTGCTGCTACAGAACACGTGGCTACTGCAGATTTGGCCACTTCGTCAGCCAAAGAATTACCAAGAGCATGTGCTCCCACACGCTGATGGCCAAGAGTATGGATAACCTGTGTGAGGGGCAGACATTGTTTAAGCTCTGCCACTCGAACCCAAAGCGTTTTATGCTTAATTGCGCTGCCTTTAGAGTCTCGATAGTCATTTCGAGTCCAAAAAAATAAGTTGTCATTAAAAGATTGAACACAGTAGTAAGAATCACACACAATAAGAGTATTCACATTAGGATCAGCAAACTCGAGAGCAAGAATAAGAGCACGCAGCTCCGCCAACTGTGCCGTACAGTCCCCAAGTGCTTGAGTATGCACGATGGAGGACTTAAATTCTCCATTGACAATGGAGCCAGCCACAATTGCGCAACCTACTGAATAAGCATGTTTGGAACCTGTGGCCGGTTGAGCCGAGCCATCGGTGTAAATAACACATTCGTATTTATGTAAAGGAAGCAAGGACAACGGAGGAGGATGAACATGTTCATACTGTAAAAACTCCTGTGTCTGTAGTGCAGGGTCAAAGATAAAAGTGACATCCGATGATGTCAAAGATGTAGCCCATTGTATCCAACGGGGATGTAATGCTTTAGAGTTTGGTACACTTGCTTTAGTCATGGCCTCCAAGGCAGGGAAGGGCGTGACCATAAGAATGCGTTTACCTTGCGCCAATGAGCGTTCTTTCAGAATCGCCATCTGGACCGCGGTCAAAACTTTCTCAATACTGGAAAAACGCATTTCTGCTGCAGTGTACAAATGTGATTTGTATGCAATAGGTACTGTGTCCCCCTCATTGAAGTCAAGTAAGTGAAACCCACTGTCCCTGGTACGATACGTATCACCAGGTTTGTGGTGTTATCACACGTCAATAAGTAGTTAGTTGCAAGCAAGTCAGATTGCAAAGAATGTAGAATAGAGGTATGTTCCGGGAGCCAGCTGGTAGAAGAATATGTCGGTTGTATCAATGCATAAAGCGGTTTGATACGCTGGGCATAATCGGGAATGTAAGTTCTCCCGAAATTCAAAAATCCCAGCAAGGACTGAAGTTTCTTAAGAAAAGTAGGGGGTTGCAAATGTGCACATTTCTCCAGGAAATTGGGGGCTAACCCCTTCCCTTCATTATTGAGCTCATAGCCCAAAAAGAGCACCGCCAAATGGGCGATGTGTGACTTTGCAAAGTTAAATTTATATCCATAGTCGGCAAACGCAGAAATTATGCGGTCGACTCGGACAAGATGCGGTATAAGCTCATCGTCCATGTGAGATAGCTATCATCCACAGTACAAGAACGCATCTGGATCTATGTCGTGTAACAATGACACAACACGCGCAGCAAATGCCCCGGGGATTCTATACCCTGGGCAACTGTACATTTTTTCTGATTTCCGACGGCTGTGAATGCTGTCAAGTCACGGCTCTCAGGAGCCAGATTGTGACTGTAGAAACCATTGGATATGTCCAGTGTAGTTTTGTATTTTTTACGAACAAGGTTGTTCACCAGCGCAGAGCTGTGTGTGTTTTGCACTGCAAAAGTACGACAATGACTATTCAAATTTCGGTAATCCAATACAATCCGATATGAACCGTCAGGCTTCGATACCGTAAAGAGAGGATTATTCATTGGTGATGTACAGGATTCAATCACACCCTGATACTCTAACTGCGTCAGAATGTCACAAACGTGAGCCTTTGCTTCGCGTTTGATTGGATATTGCGGTTGTGGCTGTGGCGTAGACCGAAAAGGTATCTCATGTGCCGGTGAATCTATATCCCAGCCCACCTGGTTATGGTACACAGCGGGGGCAAGGGCCAAAGCCCACTCAGCTGCTGAAGCCTTTGCATGCTCCACAGCGATTTAA
Organism: Calotriton arnoldi; assembly: GCA_963921515.1. Classification (NCBI taxonomy): domain Eukaryota; kingdom Metazoa; phylum Chordata; class Amphibia; order Caudata; family Salamandridae; genus Calotriton; species Calotriton arnoldi. The sequence goes on along the minus strand of CAWUFW010021718.1, from coordinate 91,855 downwards.
CGCGAAAAACTTGGAAGTATCACGTCCTCCCCTCGAGAAGTGGCTAACACAAACGGTGGAGGCCAATCCGCCTCCGCCAACAAAATGTCGTATGAGGAGGTTAGATTTTCCCAGAAAACCTCCTTGATTGGACGTTCTACATCACCTTCAATCTGAAATCTGAAAATAATGTCATACAGTCTATCCGGGGGGCAACCCGGGTATCTGCTGTTTCCACAGTTATGAAGGTATCAGTTGCTGTTGCCTCCAGACAGGGACGCAGTGCCTCCCGCACTATGGTAACTGCCGCTGCGCTGTCGAGCACAGTGACCGCCCATGTCGATTCCAGGAGTCGTGTTATCACCGTCTGAGGCATATCTCGCTGTTAAAGCGGCAACTTTCTTCTGATACGGGGGTCTAAAACGAGGCAGGTCCTCTTGTTTGGCCTTAACGTCAAACTGTCGAGGTTGATCCCGTCCCTGTTGTGTGGTCTGACTTTTGCCACGATCCTGGCGCTCCCCACCACCGACGTGAGAGTCCGATGTGTCCTGTAAAGAACGAGGAGAGCGCTGATCAGGGACCTGAAATCTATCAGGAGTCTTAAGTTTCGCGCGATCACGCAAGTCATAAGTACGCTCAGAAGTCTCAGGTGTCGGTGAACCAGCACGCGAACCTTGCTTCTGTTGTTGCTGCCCCTGTTTCTTATTTTTCCAGTTCTTTTTAGGAAAGAACGGACATCCGTCTTTATCAGTCTGGGCTTTTTGTTGAGTTTAGGATTGTGTTTGCGTTTGAGTAAAAGGCTTAACTCCCAGACTATTGCGGCCTATAGTTTTATATGCCTTTGCAATAATCTTTGGTAATTCGCGTGGTTTGTCTGCATCAGGTACAGCCTCCAAGCGGTTTGCCACTTGAAAGCTGACAGCATCACCCTTGACATTAGCAAGAATCATGTCAGCAACCACGTCGAACAACCCCACCAGTCTCATTCCCAACTCTACAGCCGCTTCGGCGCCGTGTTAACCTTGAACGCGTTTTATCACGGAGGGTAGTACGGTCATGGAGGGAGTGCCGAAACACTTCGAATATACCGCTGCGAACACCTTGCCCCAGGTGTTACAATCAGCTAATTCGGGAAGCAAGTCTTTAGGCAAACTTATAGTTAAGATCCTGTGTTTCTCCACAGGCGTGGTATTTGGAAAAACAGCCTCTAGTTGTCCACATTTTTCAACAAGCCAATAAGGGAACTCGTCCTTATTCTGTGGACGCTTGCCCATCACTGAATTAACCATAAGGGGACTGATGGTCACACCACCAGGGCCCGCAGGTTGCGCAGCAACGCCAGGTGGTCCTACCTGGTAGTTGCATGACATGAACTGTATAACAGCTCTATGCACACGTATCAAGGATGTATGCAACACGCGAATCTCAGCAAGCGTCGCAGTTGTAGCGTAACGGGGGTGAGGGACATACCCAGCCAAAACGGGCCACGTGGCCCCATCTTTTGATAAAGGGCCTAAGAGGACCTGCGTTATTGGGTGAGGAAGGGTGCCATTAAATTAAATTTGGTGTTGCCAAGCTGTAAGCGGAACCTCGAGAGCCCTATAAGACTCATAAACTTGAGGAAGGGCCGTGGCAGTATACTCATGAAACAAATTATCTGTTCCATCCACCGCCGGAAAAGTGACCCAAGAATAAAACACCTCGAAGCGGTAAGCTGCATCCACTTCTACAACAAAAATGAGTGCAACACCAGCATTAGGGACTCCATTCTGAGTCAAATAAGCCGTGACTGCAGCCCGATTAGGCGGTGCAATGTTAACCGCCATAACCTATAACAGAGAATAACAACCTAAAGCGTGGCAGCGCAATAACGGGTTAATAATAAAGAAAAGGAACCTTTTTTAATACTTCAAGCTTGAAAGAACTTATAAAACATTATTATAGGAGGTTACACCGTCACAACTGTCTCCGGAAACAAATGTGAGGGGATTGTGGACAAGCACCAGCACTACTCAAGCGTCTCGCAGATAAGAACCAGACCAAACGTTGGCGGAGCCAAGTTGCGGGGATTCTGCACCTACATATAACTATGCGCAGGAAAACGGGACCTCGGTGTATAGGGGTGTACCAACCTACCACCTTAGTGCCCAAAATCCCAAAACCGACTAGCTATAGTGTCTCATTCGTTCTCCTCCAAAAATCACTCAGCTGCAAATGATTAGACAACCCAGAACACAACACTCCCGACTCTCTCAGGAATCACGGTAGCAAGACATACTCTTTCGCTCGCTCACTCGTACCTGTCCACAACAAGGTTGGGCAGAGTCACTGTAATAGTTCAAAATGTTTATTTTAACTATCGTGCTCTACAATACAGTATACGAGCCACTACCAGCAGCAAAATGCATAAACTCAAAACAATTAGCATTGTTACAATTCCAAATAGCACAAAGGGGAAGTCATTTTATAAAGACAGTGGAAAAAGGGCTATAAGACCTAACCACCCTCCCCTTGACTGGAAGATGTTTATTAGAAAAAGGAAGATCTCTGGGCTTTGACAGCAGACCCCATACCTTAAATCCGAGATGCAAGGTTTACATCATAGGAACAGCGTAGCTCTTCTCCATGGAAAGGGCTCTCTCCAAGTGTGTATTAAAACAACATGCATACCCGTAATATCAAAGCACGAGTCTCCAGCATTGCAGCTCTGTTTAGCATGTTATGTCTAGGTGCTAGGGACTGACCAGAACAGAGTAACAAGGGGCATTGTTTATCGTCCTTGCACATCGTGTTCAGACAAAACTCCAGGAACTCAGCAGAAAACGTGAAAGGCAGACAGTTCTCATGTGAAAGGCATAAACAGAGGCTTGCAAAAATAAAGTCATGTAGTAACGTGCGCAAAAGCAGCATCATGGCAGCAAAGCTCATGCTAACTTAGCAATGTCGACAATGTCCCTAAGAGCCATATATGATTGCAAAACAGGTCTAGTCAGCTATTGGTGGGTTATCTTTTACTCTAAAACTATGTAGATGACTACATGTAATTCTGCAAGGGGTATAATTTCTTAGAAATTAGGGAAATGCAATAACAGACACTTCACACAGATGTTCTGTTCTATAAAAGAGATGGGTGAAACCAGTAGTTTGCATTTTGAATCTAGCTTCCCACTTAATATTTTATCCATTTCTGAGGATCCTCGCGATCTGATTGTTAACAGTGTGCTGTACAAGCTCATGTTTAAGAAGGGTATTATTTAAATTAAAGGCTGTTTAACCTGTTCAACAAGTTGGAAGGAAACATCCAGAAAGATTATACAATGTCCATATAACAAAGACAAAGAAATAACTGCTGGTTCTCAAGATATATGCAGTGCCAATTATTCAGAAAGGGTTTGCTTTAGGAAGAGATGGCAAGACACTAAGAAGAAATACATTTTCAGAGGGAACAGCTTAATAGAGTTCATGAAACACTTTTCTGTACCTGAAGTTGTGGATTTCCACTCTGCAAATATTGCTAAAGCATACGGAGTAAATAATCTACACAAGATGGATGCGGCATAACAAGTGCTTGGAGGTAGTGCAGAAGAACATCAATTATATACGGTAGAACAGAAGTAGCTAGAGTAAACCAATCAAATTTCATGCTATAGGAAAGTTATCTAGACAGTTAACAAATGAACAACCTTTAAACAGGCAAACTTCAAAGCCCGGAAGGGGCCTAGACGTTCAACCTTTTGATTCAAAGTTAGGCACCTTAGCCATTAGACCTGGAGTAAATGCTAAATATTGAGATTGTTGGGTAAACGAAGACTTTGGCTTAGCTCTACATGATTTAACATTTCCACCTATGGGTGCCACTGTTGATGTTGTGTCTGTGCTTTTTGGGTTACTAACATTCCCTTAAAAGGGTCAGGGACACAGTGGTGATTCAAACTCACTTTCATTCTTCAGAAAATCACACACAAGCTCTGCACTAAGAGTAAAGACACTTCATATTTAAAATTGTTTTATTTCAACAGTCTTGTCCTGTTGCTCAGCACATGTGAAATAACCACATATAATATAATTAAAACAGCACTGATGCATGTTACTAATAACAAGAATAATATAAACGTTTCTAATATTGTAGAAATGTCATTTGGCAACCTAACACCCAAAAGACTACATCTATGAGCTATATGAGAGAATGGAGTAGCTTGCATCTAGAGTTTCTTAGGATTCAGGACACTACATACCTGTTTAAAGCCAGAAGCTGTAATTATCAGTAGCGGAAGAGAGTGTTCCCGCTAAATGAAAACAAACATCAGCTGTGCTCAGCTCCTCTCCTCTCCTCTCAGCTGTCCACGTAGGACTGGATTCAGTGGCAGTACAGCAATCTGGAGGTCTCTGTCAGGATTGCTGGCAGTATCTTGTGTGATAATCTGTTTCGACGGACCTCTCTAACCCAATAGCCACTTGATGAGCCTTTTATACTGTTGACCACTGATCTTATATTAACTGGGGAATTTCTGAGCAATTTCTTACATAACCTGTGAGCATCATTATATTAGTCTAAACTAATTTGTTTAAACAAATATGGAAAAAATACAACAATCCAGACTACATTTTTTATGTTGTTGTCATTATCTGACCTCGAAATATAGATAATAAGGCACTTGTCCCAGACTGATGTCGCATTAGATGTCCTATCAATGTAATTTTCTGGATGCCTTGACATCTTCACAGTTTGTTAGAAAGATAAGGATAGACGGCATCAACCTCAAAGGTAAACATGCTGATGATCAGGCAGAAAATGGAGTCTTGGACTGCTCAAAATGAAGTCTGGCCTTAGGTTCTTTATGTGAAGATAACCAATACTTTAATGGAAAATCCAAAATCTGGTGCTGAATTTTCACGTTACTGGGGATGAATGTTGGAGCTGAAGGGATTGAGAAACCAAAGAAATGATGAAACAAAATGCCTTCTATGATGGATTCAACATAAGGAAGCAAAAACAGTCCTACTTGTAGAATGTAGTAAACACCAGTTGTTCAGCATTGACAAACAATATTTACTCATTTGACAATTGTGGCAAATGTGTCTGCTGTCAGCCATTTCTCTAAGTCCATTGGTGATCGTGAGTCAACATAGCATGTGTGTGTCCAGGCCAAAATAGAGCATTTTTGGCCTCTCACAGTACTTAGCCTGGCTCAGTTATCAGATACCATACCTGCTCAACCCGTTTGAGCGGAGTAAGATGCTGCCTCTAATAGCATTTAATGGTGTAGAATATTTGATCGGTTACTCTGCATGCTTGAGTCTTCTGCTAATGAATTCGCTGTCAGCCTGACATCTCAAAGACAACCAAAGACTTTTGGTCTTCTGATGCGATTGGGGGCCTGGAAGCCACTCAGCTGTGGGTGGGATAAATGAAGTGGAGAACATACAAAAGAAAGCGAGGGGTAATACAGCTTTCTTCTTTAGCTCTAAGTAGTGTCTGTAGTGTCTGGGAGATGGGTAGATGTGTGGGAGACCGTCCTGCTTAAGGGTTTCCAGTCCCAGCCCCTTTGTTAGACATGCAGTGGGTCTTGAATATTAGTGGTTTTGAACAGGCCAAAGAGGGGAAAGAGTCAATCCCTTGTATTTTATGAACCCTTCCCTGGGCACCTTTTCATGACCAGTTATGATTGGAAGGATCTCTATCCACAGAGGTTTTTTGGCATCCTGCGCCAAGGGCATTTTCATGCAACCTATTATTTTTGCTCCCCAAGATGCCTTTTAAAAAACATTTTTGTGACTTGTGAGTCACTTCAGCTGACCTGCTATGGTAATGTCCTTGTATGTGTGGACCTCGGTTGTGGCTCAATGTGAAAGCTACACCTGGTGTAAAATTCAGCTTGCCTATGAGACTTCCTCTGGCTTCAGTTCTTGCTGTGGCTCCAGATCTTGGGTTGACTCAGTATAAAATCCACAAATGCATTTAGATCTTTCTGCTTGCCTTTGAGACATCTGAACAGGAGGCGTAGTATCTCTTCAGATTCCAGGCCAGCTGATCTCGGCACTGCAGCTATGTTTGTTGAGTGCTTTATTGTACTATCCACTGTCAAGGTGCTATGGCTTAAAGTCAGAGTTCAAATTCCAGCACTGGCTTCACAATTCTTTCTTTAGCATTGTTGCAAGTTGAAGTTCCTAGCAAGATTAGTGTCACCGAGGGATTGAGTTTGCATACTTGGCAGGCATTTTAGACTTTTTTGCCCGAATGCTATGTTTGGGACTAGTGCACCAACTGCAGACTTTCACTTAGTATAACAGCGCTACGAACTTGGACATGTGATACAGCGTTTAAGAATCACCTCATTCCTTGCACGTTGCTAGTTGGCTAGACTCTATGGATGCTTCTTTTGATATATAATATTTATAGTACTCTAGCTCTCTCAGTAATTGACGGAATACATAAAGGCAATGTGAATAGGAGAACCTTTCACCATGAGTGTGTGTGAATATTTCTATATATTATTTTGTCAATTTTGTTTTAGTAATAACTTTAACACGCTGCTAACTTAAGTACAAGCCTCTTTAGCAGGTACATTACCAGATAGGGAATTCTAAGGTGGACTGTGCTACTTTAGACTGATCCTTTGTGAGCCAATGATTGCTTAGCAACATGTTGCCTTTTCTACCATAGCAATCTTGCACCCAACACATCATGTCTAGCACACAGACCTTGTCCAGAACATGCACGAATATCAGCAAGACAGACATGGTCAGGCAACACATGAGGTACGTTCTCTTTCTGTCTCTCCCCTTCGCCTCTCTCCCATGCATGTGTATTGCTCGCCCCATGAGTATAGGTAGTTGCAAGTGATTGAAGGTGTGCTGGATCCATATCACTTCTGCAGGACCAACTACTGCTCCACACCAGTTAGTGCATGCTACTGACATTGCTTTTATTCACCCTCCCTACTTAAGTGGTGGAATATCAAAATGTAGCTTTTTTCTTAAATTTGTACTGCAGGATTTGCTAAACAAGAGTGCTCATTTTCACATATTGCATCATATTTTAAGTGGGAGGCAAAATAACATTTTCAGGCAGACTGTGGTGTGTCTTAGTCGCTTTGTGGTTAGGGAAATGGCTTAGGGACGTCCTCGAAAAAGACACCCGCAACATTCTCAGAGCTGAATGCTCGAGACCCGCTATCCAGGATAAAATTTGTCAAACCCCCAATCTCGATCCTGAACTAATTAAATTCCTCTTTAAACTCGGGAGAGACCCGAGAAAAGGGATGGAAAGGTCCCTTAAGGCCTGTCAAGACCGCCTCCTCGACGTTCTGGGCCCTCTGCCCTGGATTATTGATACAGCTGAAGAAAGCCATATTAATGGCACACCCCTAGATACGGATCTAATCAGGGGATGGAGCCAGAGAGCGATGATCCTTCTGGGAAACGCTAACACCAGCCTCAACGCTGAAAGAAGAAGGGTAGTCCTCACAAAAATAAACCCTAAACTTAGCGATATGGCAGAAAAAGAACCTTCGCAAAATCCTAAAGGCTTACTCTTCGGCGAAGATTTGATCAAATCCCTCGGCAAATATGTGTCAACCTTCACGGCACTGGACAAAGCCCAACATAATATGAGACGCGTTTTCAACCCAAACCTTTTTGGTCTGGCCGGAAGAAGGGGCCTCTCTTCCGGCCGCTACAATCCAAGGCCCTATTCAAGATTCAGGGGTTTCGGAAGAGGTTACCAACCCTCAAATCCTCCCCAATTCTACCCGCAGAGAGGGAGAGGCTCTCGCAACAGAGGGTTCAGATCACGTGGAACCTCCAACAACAACAACTTTCAGAGTGAGTACCCTACCCCCTCTTCTTTCTTCTTCCCCTCAAAAGGTGGGAGGCAGACTCAAATTCTTTTATCAGAATTGGAGATTAATCACTCAAGACTCATGGGTTTTAAATACTGTCAAAGGTTTCATGATAGACTTCGTAGAAACTCCTACACAAACTTCTTTCCCGAAAGACCTCCCACTCACAAGAGATCAACAAAAGATAGTAGAGGAGGAAATAACCTCAATGCTTCAGAAAGGGGCAATTATAGAAATACCATTGGAATCAATGAGATTTGTAAGTACACTCTTTCTCGTTCAAAAAAAGGACAAGGGATGGAGGCCCGTTATAAACTCAGGGAACTAAACAAATATCTTGTTTACAGGCATTTTAAGATGGAGGGCATCCAGCTCCTGGGGGATCTGTTACTAGAGGGAGACTGGTTAGTCAAACTAGACTTAAAGGATGCATACTTTACCATCCCGATGGCCAAGATTCATCAACCCTTCCTTCAGTTTGTTTGGAACAACCATCTGTTCCAATTTCAAGCCCTCCCTTTCGGCCTATCGTCTGCCCCCTGGTGTTTCACCAAAGTCATGAGGACAATCGCCTCACTCCTAAGAGAAAGAGGTATTCGACTAATTATATACCTGGACGACATCCTCATAATGTCCCAACACCACTCACAAATAATTCAAGATCTGAAGACAGTTATGGATCTGTTAGAAAGCTTAGGCTTCATTATAAACAAAGAAAAATCGATACTTTCTCCCTCCAGAACCCTGGAGTTCTTAGGTTTTACCGTAGATACTACAAAATGTCTCCTTTTACTTCCCTCAAAGAAGATAACCAAGATCCGAAAGGAAATAAGACTTGTTCTGAAACAGGAGACCATAACCCTGAGGGAACTAGCCAGGCTCCTAGGTCTCCTCTCTTCATCCATTCAAGCCATCTTCCCTGGTCCCCTGAATTACCGAGCTCTTCAAAGGGTAAAAGCAAGAGCTCTAAGATCTGGCCTTTGGTACGGAGATCAAATATCCCTAGATCAGGATGCCAAATCAGAACTGACTTGGTGGCTAGAGAATTTAGATGCCTGGAATGGCAAAGCCATATTTGGGTCAACACCAGAATTTATCCTAGAATCAGATGCAAGCCTTCATGGTTGGGGAGCTTGCCTTCTCAATCAGAATATGGGTGGTGTCTGGTCTCAAGAAGAGTGCTCTCATCACATAAACTACCTAGAATTGACTGCTGGTCTATATGCACTGATGAACTTCAAACATTCACTCCAAGGGAGATCAGTCATTTTGAAGATGGACACTATGTTTGCGGTAGCTTATATAAATCGTTTAGGGGGGGACAAATCAGTAGATCTCTCGAACTTAGCAAAAAAACTTTGGATGTTTTGTCTGGAACACAAGATCGCTCTAAGAGCAGAATACCTCCCAGGGAAAATAAATACTTCTGCAGATTGGAACTCGAGATTCCTTTTAGACCACAGCGATTGGAAACTCAACTTTTCCACCTTCAAGGCTCTCAACAAAATCTGGGGACCCTTAGAAATAGATCTATTTGCAAGCAGGCTAACCTTCCAGTTAGAGAAATACTTCAGCTGGATGCCAGACCCGGGAGCTCTTGCAGTAAACGCCTTTCTCCAATGCTGGAAAGAACTCAAAGCATACGCATTTCCTCCTTTTGCCATGATTCAGCGAGTTCTTCAGAAAGTGAGACTAGACCAATGCACCCTTGTTCTAATAACTCCTTTTTGGCCATCTCAGGCTTGGTTCCCCACTACTCTGGAACTAGCCTGCCAAATTCCCTTTTTAATTCCAGCCGAGGCGGAACTCCTAACAGACGTAGATGGAAGAGATCACCCCATAGTGCAGGCTGGGAATTTGAACCTTCTTGCCTGGAAAGTGTCAGGAAATCCAATGAAGTCTCTGGACTTTCGTCAACGGCTGCTGCTCTCCTCGGAGAGTCTTGGGCCCCCGGCACACACTATAGGTATAACAACATTTGGAGAAAATAGGTACGTTGGTGCCTGGAGAGGAACCTGGATTCCGTGGAGGCTCCTATCGTCCATATAGTAAATTTCCTTGTAGAACAGTTCGAAAAGGGGCTCAGTTATAGAACAATTAATTGTTATAGATTGGCTATCTCTGCAGGTCACTCTCTAGTCAACGGCAAAACGGTAGGTAAGAACGTCATGGTTTGTAGAGTCTTAAAAAGTATCAGATTAAGGAGACCTCCTAAACCCAAATATGAGTCGCTATGGGACGTTAAACTTATCTTAGACCTTTTCACAAATTGGCCGGATAATACACATTTAGATAGGAAAAGTCTTTCTATTAAACTTGCAACCCTACTGTGTTTAATTTCTTGCTGTAGGGTTTCTGATGTCAAAGCTCTTGAAATCACAAATAGATCTTATAATATGTTTGGAGTTAAATTTGAAACAATTAGAAGAACTAAAACTATGTCAGATTCTATTTTCTATCCACGTTTTGACTTATGCAAAAAACTTTGTGTTGTAGATTATATGAAAGAATACGATTGCAGAATGAATGGTCTTCGTGCTCATGGTGTGAATCAATTACTTGTTTCCTTTGTCAAACCTTTCAAAGCTATGCTATGAATTTAGCTGGCATTGACTTAAAGAAATTCCAAGCACATTCCCTTAGAGGTGCTATGGCCAGTAAATCTTTCTGGTCTGGTGGTAAGTTAGACGAAATTCTCAAAGCGGCCGATTGGTCTAATGCAAACACTTTTGCACAACACTACTGCAAACCAATCGAACATATGTCTGATGTAGTCTTACAAGGCTACCAACATGCATAATGGTAGCCTCCGGTCTTGTAATGAAATTGCGATTCTCCTATTACCATGACAAGAGAATCTGGATTTCATTAAAGACATAGAGGCTAACATTATCCCACCCATCCCTTCCCTTGGATGGTAGATGGTTATGTTTTACCATGTTTTTTTATTGTAAACCTTTCATATTTAATTGTCTTCAAATGATTTTTTAAGTAGCATTATAATGTGTAATGTTTATTGCTTATCCTTCTACTTTCTTCTCCTCTCATTCCATTGGAGTACTTATATCTCTCTTCTTTTCAGGCAACACTTCATAATTACCAGAAGTTTGGCCTTTGGATCCTTCCTCGTCTTCCGTTTGTTACTAGTTTTAAAGAAGAAGAGTAAAGAAGAATACATTTTGGAACTTTTTCCTATTTCACCACTTTTAAAAGAGGCAGACTGTTCTGTGCTCATGACTATTGTATGTTCTTAATGTTCTGTTCTGGAACTTTTTCACTTTGTGATGTAATGCTTTCAAGTGGCTGCTTGGAGTTACATTAAAAGAAATATGCATAATGTTAGCCTCCGTGTCTTTAATGAAATCCAGATTCTCTTGTCATGGTAATAGGAGAATCGCAATTCTCGCTTATCTCTTGTATGAACCCTGATAAATTTTACTCAACAATGGTGTTAATTAAATGGGGAAACTGAGGTCTTAGCCAACAAGATTCCTTCTGCTTAGCCAACCAGATTCTTTTGATCTCCCTCTATTATGTAGACCTGATATCTTCTCCCTTCCCTCTTCCACTACCGTCTCAATGACCCTATGAGGTGGGAACTTGTTTAAAAATTATGGCATTATTAATGCATTCTGTTTGTATAACAGTATCACATGCTTCAGAAAATTCTCAATATAAGGAATGGCAATAATCACACTATAACGTTTTTATAGACCTTAAATAACTTTTTACTATGTGTAGTGAAGTTCCGGCAATTCATATGAATTATTCATACTTTTTAAAGATGAAAGTATTTTGCACTTTGGCATAATTAAGTCCAGAAGAGCGTGAATCTTCTCATTAATTTGTGCTGCATATTCTGTTCACATTAAACATGATCTAATCAAGCACCTGACATAAATTTAGGGTAATAAAATGACTGCTGTTAGAAATGTAAAATTACATACTAGACAGTTTATTAGACCCGATTGGTGAAGTTTTCTCACTTTGAGAGACGAAATTGCCATTCCTCATTCCCAGGCTCTCAATTGACAGATTTTCCCTCACAAATGACAGAAATTCCTCAGTCACAAAATTAAGGTTAGGAGTTGGTTTTTGGGCATTCATAGGTGAGTCTATCTGCACAAGGTGGTGAGCATCCACAAACTTAAAGGTCAGTCGCCAGTTGGTCAGAAATTAAGTCCCATTTGCAAACATGTTTCCTCCTGGTTGAAGTTCTGCCTTTGTAAACGTTGTACTTATGAGTACTCCTGGAAACTCCTGACTGTCTTCAATAACTCGGAATGATCTTGGGATTGCTTTGGAGTTCCATGTTATAAGACAATTTGCAAATTTAGATTCTTTTCCCTGACATTGGCTTATATCCATTCTATAGTGAGTCAATTTGTGATCAGACCAAGACGCTGCCCGTACTGCTAAGTTATTGAAAGAAATATTAAAAACAATGCTTAAATGAATCAAATGCTTGGGTCATAAAATCATCTGTGCACAGTCTGTAAAATTATGAACGATGCAAGAAATTTTGTAGATCGTTTGATTGCTCAAGCACGTGACTATTAAAATCACACAGTATGAAAATAGTCTTCCTAAATATCTGTCGAACTCAGCAGTACATTTTAAGTAGTAAAGGAAATGGTTCTTATTATTAACTGAAAAAAACAACTCACCTTTCAAAGTAGAAGCTATCACCACACAAATTTCAGTCATATGTTCAAATATGGAGAAAGCAGTGGCGAGGTTTGAAAGGAAATGTAAGAATAGCAATACATGGGGGTTGCATTTATTAGAAAAAATCATTTTAGAAATAATATGACTTTTTGAAGTGTTATTGAATGAACAAAATACATTTAACAACTAACTTAATGAGACTAAATAATCGTAGGCTATCATTGTTATGTTTAAAAATGACAAAAACATTCAGGGAAGTGAGATTTGGCGACATATCTGTGTCTGATAAATATGTGTGCATTGAATGAGCAGTACTTGTATGTGAACGGAGCAGGGAAAGGCGATTGCTGGCATGAGGTCAGGAGGAGACAATGAGAGCTGCTTATGGTATAAGGTATTTCCCATTTTGCACAAAATAGTGTAAAAAAAGATAATGCTGGCACAGTGAAAGATGATAGTGGACCTGGGGAATGGGTCCCCCTATAATATTCTGAATTTATTTTAGAGCCCTTTAAAAGGAGGAACATTATTGGCTTTGAAAGTCACATTTGCTTTGGAAATTGGAGTAGGACGCTTCCCATTTTCAAAGGATGTTGCAGGTTCCTATTCCGAAATCATGTGTATGTGTAAAAATATTAAATTCAACTCTACGAACTGTAATTTTTGAAGCTGCAGTATTTCAAGTTTTTTTTCTTACAGTTTCACTTTTGCATCCAGGTCGTTCACCAAGATCCATGACTTAGAGGACTCTCTTCCTTTCCCCCCGATGATTACAGCATAGAACTATACATTGAATAAGGACAGTGTTACACGGGCTGTTAAAACAAAGATGTACATTATTTTAATTGCAGTCCCAGATTATAGCGATGCCCGGCCCTCTGAAGGTGGACTGCAGGGAAGAAGGACAAGGGACGATTATGGATGGCAGTCTAGTGGAGGGATGGCGCTATTTGTTTCCCAAATATTTTTTCAAACCAAATTCGGCCAAACGGTCTATTTTACAATATAAATTTACAAATGTTTTGCTGAAAATGCCTAAATTTAAAATCATTCTAAATAGAATAATTCCATTACTTCATGGTATTAGCGCACATGCAACTGCATTATTTTTTTGCTGCAGCAGAACAATCGTGATTTGTTGCCAAGCTGTGTAGCACTCTCCCAGAGCACCCTTAATGCCTGGATTCGCTGAAGATTCTTGAAAACAGCCCGCAGTCGCCCACACTGCAAGTAGTTGTCCCTAAGTCCCCTGTGGCCACCCCAGCCTGATTATGGAAAGAATCATTTTCACAGCAGAGCCTTCCTGGGGAATTATGATGGACATAGTTGTTGGTGTTCTGCAGCTTCATTCAAATCTTAAATACTTAGTGCTTTAACTTCTGTCTAACTACTATTACTGAGACTGTGTGTTAGACTTGGCATCTTTTGGCGTGTTTCCCCTGACTTTTTGCTTTCTGACCTCCCGGTTTTGACTCTGTTTTTGCTGGTGTAATGATTCTGCGCACTTTCCTCACTGCTGTCCAGTGGGAAAGTGCAAGTGCTCCTGTATAAAATGTGTTATGGATTGGTGTTTCCATGATTGGCCTATTTGGTTTATGTGTCAGTCCCTTGTAAAGTGCACTGCGAGTGCCAGGGCCTATAGACCAAATGCTGTTGGTGGGCTGCAGCACTGGATTGTGCCACCCACGCAAACAGCCCGTAAAGTGTAACTCGGGCCTGCCACCGCAGAGCCTGTGCGCAGCCTGGGGCTGCCATGTCGACTTGGCAAGTGCACACACTTGCAAGTCCCCAAACCTTCCCTTTGCTACATGTTAGTCACCCCTAAGGTAGGCCCAAGGTACCCCTGTGGGCAGGGTGCGGTGTATGCGAAAGGTAGGACATGCCCGGGTGTGTGTGGCATGTCCTGATAGTGAATTACAGCCTAGTTCGTTTTTCACTATTGCAAGGCTACCTGTTCCCCCTAGGCCAGAACGGGCAGTTTTGATTATTACAGCTTATAATCCTAACTGACCTCGGGAACATGGTAGAAATTCGAGTTTAGTATGCCTGGACTCAGAATGATAAAATGCATCTTTTAGTGAAGTTGGTTTTAACATTCTGTGTTTGAAAATACCACTTTTAGAAAGTGGGTATTTTCTTGTCTAACCATCCAAGCCTGCCTCTGCGAGTGTTGTGTATTCCTTGTCTGGAGTGTGAGTGACAGGGGCTGGGGGATGCCAGGAGACAGGGTGAGTCAGCACAGGGCTGAATAGCAAGATCTACATGTAGATGGGTGGGAGGGGTCGCACCTGGGCCCTGAATAGGACAGTGCCTTCCCTCCACAATGCTGGCTCCACCTCCTGTGGTGCGTCTGATGTCCCTGGCCTACTCACTGAAAGAAGGGACGGAGACTTGTCAACAAAGTGCTCCAGAACTGGTTTGGACTAGGCAAAGGCCTCTCTGCCTTCAGAGAACAAAGGAATTTGGGATATAAATATTGGGGCCCTGACCCCAGGAATTTAGATCTTGCTGGAATCAAGGAACCTGCCAAGACGAAGAGCTGGAAGAGCTGCCAGGAGGAGTACTGCCCCTTTGCTGTGTTGTTGCTTTGTTGGGTTGGCCTGCAGCTGCTGCTTCTGCCTTGGGCAGTGAAAGGACTGGACTGAACTTTCTACAAACTTGTGCTGAGTATCTCCAAGGGCCTGAAACCGAGCTGGCCTCCTGTTAAGAAGTCTCAGGGACTACAAAGACTTCACAAGCCTCTGGGTACCGCTTCTGGAACGCTGTTTCAGTTGCCACAGAGGAAGGGAACCGCAACCGACTCCGTCAACCGAATCCATCCCTGGCCGGTGACCTGTTTGCACCGCAGACCGCATCGCCCCGCTTCGCATCGCAACCCTGGTCTCACCGTGGCGACGTCCGACGCCGCCAACACCGAGCCGCTGCTTGCACCGTGACCTGTGGGCACCGCAGTTCGCATCGCATCGCTTCACTGAACCAGCCGGACCCGACCGACGCGGTCGCTGCAACTGGCTCAAGAGTCGTGACCGCACCGCATTTGGGGCACCGCTCGCACGTCTGCGGCGCACCGCTCCGACTCGCACCGCTGTCCGACGCCAGCTCCCGCACTCCGGCTTGGTCGCCTGCATCGCAACCTGTCAGCACCGCATCGAGCATCGTCTCACCCTGCATCGCATGCCTTGGACTCACCGACTCCGTCTGCACGACGCTCATCGAGCCGCTGCCTGCACCGCATCGAGGGACACCGCACCTTGCATCGCTCCGTCTTGCACCGCAACCGCGACGAACGCCGACCGGCTCGTACACTCCGTACCAGCCACAACGAGAAAGGTACTGTAACCGAGTCTGTTCATGACTCTGCTGGCCCGTATCGACACGGTCGGCTGGAACTGTTAGACTCTGGGGTTTTCAGCATCACGGTAGGCTCAGACGGAGCTACCGACTCGTACGAACTTTGTTTTTGGACTATTCCTGCAAAGAAGAAGTTACCTTATCAAGTATTCGTTTTTAAAGTATAGTATTGTGGATTTTTGTCGTAATTGGTCTTGTCTTGAGTATATAAAATATTGGTTATTTTTCTAAACTGGTGTGGTGTCCGTTTGTAGTGCTTACACTGTATTACTGTTGGTTATGTGCAAATGCTTTACACACTGCCTCTGAATTAAGCCTGACTGCTCGTGCCAAGCTACCACGAGGGTGAGCAGGGGTTACTTCACGAGTGTAACACCCTTACCCTGACTAGGAAGAAGGGTCCCTACTTGGACAAAGGTGCAAGCCCTTGCCAACTAGAGATCCCATTTCTAACATTGGTTGTCAGCGGTGAGGATAGGACTTGTGTTTGCACTTGACTTACAGTGATTGGTGTGCACTACTACCATATCGCAGACCATTACGTACCACATACTGGTTCTTTTTCTTTTGGCCTATTTTTGATCTTGCCAGTTTTCAACTCACTACTTTTGTCATGCCTGAATCAATTGCATCATCCGTTGCATCTCTGGAAGTTATCTTTGAGGAGGATAGGTTGGAATCCTACGCCGTAAAGGAGTTACGAGCGATTTGTAAAAACCTGAAAGTCCAAATTAAAGGCCTCACAAGGAAGGAGGAGCTACAGAAGGCGCTGAGGGCCTGGGTAGCAGCCAGACATGCCAATGGGCAGCCTGGTAATCTCAGTGAGGAGGTGGAGGAGCCTATTTCCAGGGTGGATGTGCTTTTGGGTAGGGGGTAACCCGCCAGGTCAGGCAGCAGCAGTCTGTCCCCAGAGGAGCTGGAGGACAGGCGGGAGGCAAGGCAGTTTGAGCTGCAGAAGCTCAGGCTGGAGAGTGAGCGGGAGGAGAAGAGATTGGCCATAGAGGAGAGGAAGATGCTCTTAGAGCATGAGAGAGAACTGAAGGAGCTAGAACTTAGGAGTAAGTCAGGCTCAGATGGTGGCAGCAATTCGTCCAGAAAGGCAGACAGGATTGTGCACATTCCCAAGAATGTAGGCAAGGAGTTCAAGAAGGGGGATGACATACAAAGGTGGTTTCAGGGTTGTGAGGCAGCCATACACATGAATGGGGTCCCTGAGAAGAATTGGGGAGCAGGATTGTGGCCACTTTTCCCTGAAGAAGCAAGGGATGCTCTGATAGCTTTGGGTAAGGGGTATCACCTCACCTATGCTGACATGAAGGATGCCCTTCTCACGAAGTATGGTCTTACTCCTGAAAAGTACAGGGATCAGTTCAGGTCCAGTAAGAAGTCTGATGCCAACACTTGGTTGGAATGTGTGGATGTGTTCTGCAGGTCTCTGGATGGTTGGGTGAAGGGCAGTAGTGTAACAGATTTTCAGGGGCTCTACAACTTGATTGCATGGGAGCACTTGTCTAGTCTATGTTTTGCAGATCTGCGCCAGCACCTAGTTGATAGTAAGCTAACTGACCCCAGGAAGCTTGCTATGGAAGCGGACCGCTGGGTGAGTACCAGGGTCCACAAGAAAGCGTTTGGGGAGACTCAGCCAAAGGTGGGCAGGGTCCCCAGCAGAAAGGTGGGGGGGACAAGGGTAAAGCACAGGAGTTCTCTAAAGGGCCCCAAACTAGTACCCAGGGTAAAGGTTCCCAGCCCCCGGTGATAAGAAGAAAGGGGTCTCTACAGGGAAGCCTGTTGAGACGGGCCCCCGCAAGTGTTATGCATGTGACCAGGTAGGTCACTTTAAGGGGGACCCCAAGTGCCCGAAGGGGACACAGCCACCCACCGGTGGACAGTCCAAAGTGTTGGCTAGTGTAGCGCTTGGGGAGGAGGGGTGCCCACAGGAGGGTGGGGATCCCGCAGAGATGACCCTTGTCTCACTCGGGGACAGTGAGATGGTCCCAGGAAACCAGGTGCCCCCTAACACAAAGAAATATAGCACCTGGGTGACCATTAATGGGAACAGGGTAGAGGCTCTCAGAGATACTGGAGCCAGTGTGACCTCAGTCCGGTGTCACCTGGTGTCTGAGAAGCAAGTAGTCCCAGGAGCATTCCACCAAGTAGTTGCTGTAGACAACTCAGAGCGCCAGTGTATGGTGGCGCAGGTTCCCTTTGAATGGGGGGGTCTCAGGTCCCTTGAGGGTGGTTGTGAGCCCTACCATGCCTGTAGATTGTCTGCTAGGAAACGACCTGGAGCAGTCCTTATGGAAGGAAGTTGAGCTCAGGTCTCACTTGGAGATGCTTGGGTTGCCAGAGTGGGCATGCATGTCTACTCGGTCAATGGCAGCCAGAAAGGGTGATCAAGAGGACTTGGAGCCTGAAACAGTGGCCCAAGTCCCTGCCAAGAGAAAGGGCAGGGGGCGCGGAAACCGGCCCCGAAGTTCCCACGGACCGGGAGGAGGCGGACCTCGAGGGGACGCCCGGTGCCTACAGGGGAGCAGGTAGCCGAACTGGGAGACATCTCTGAGCTGACCCATTGGCAGCAAGAAGGGAGTCCCACCAGGGAGGAGTTCTGCAGGGAGCAGAACGAGTGCCCTACTCTGGAGGGTCTGCGGCGGCAGGCTGCAGACCAGGCAGCTGGTAATCAGTCCGGGTCACATCTGATCTACTGGGAGAGTGGTCTCCTATACAGTGAGCCTAAGGTTGCTGAGCCTGGGTCAGCCCGTGTGCTGGTGGTACCCCAGCGCTTCAGGACCTTCCTACTGGGTCTGGCTCATTACGTGCCTTTGGCAGGACATTTGGGGCAGGACAAGACCTTTGACAGGCTTGTCACCCACTTCTTTTGGCCCCAAATGCGAAGGCAGTCAGATGCACACTGTAGAGTCTTGCCAAACTTGCCAGGCAAGTGGTAAGAGTGGGAGGAAGGTCAAAGCTCCTCTCCAACCTTTTCCTGTTGTTGGAACACCCTTTGAAAGGGTAGGGATGGATATTGTGGGGCCACTGGATCCCAAGACAGCCATGGGCAACAGGTACATCCTGGTCTTGGTGGACCATGCCACCCGGTACCCGGAGGCAATCCCTCTCAGGACAACGACGGCGCCAGTGGTGGGCCGGGCGTTAATGGGGATCTTTTCCCGTGTGGGATTCCCCAGAGAGGTGGTTTCCGATAGGGGGACCAATTTCATATCTAAGTATATGACATCCCTGTGGAAGGAGTGTGGTGTAACCTACAAGTTCACCACTCCTTACCACCCACAAGAAACGGTCTGGTGGAGAGATTCAACCAGACCTTGAAAGGCATGATCAAGGGTCTAACGGAACCCATGAGGCGTAAGTGGGACGTCCTCTTGCCATGCCTACTCTTTGCATACAGGGAGGTGCCTCAGAAGTCTCTTGGGTACAGCCCCTTTGAGCTCCTGTATGGCCACCCTGTCAGAGGACCTCTGAGTTTGGTAAAGGAAGGCTGGGAGGCAGCTGCCAGGAAAACTCCCAGGATGTATTTAGCTACATGCTGGCCTTTAGAAACCAAACTGCCCGCTTCAGGAAACTCGCTCAGGCGAACCTAGAAGCAAGCCAGGAAGAAATGAAGAGATGGTATGACCAGAATGCCACTCTGGTCGAATTTCAACCTGGGCAAAAAGTGTGGGTCATGGCCCCAGTGGCACCTTGTGCCTTGCAGGACAAGTGGACTGGGCCATATGAGGTAAAGGAGCGCAAAAGTGACGTCACCTACCTGGTGGATTTGCAGGCTCCAAGGAACCCTTTGAGGGTCCTTCACGTGAACGCCTCAAGCCCCACTTCGAGAGGTCCGAAGTGAGTATGCTCTTGGCGACAGATGATGGGGTGGAAGAGGAGAGTGAGCCTCTCCCTGACCTCCTGTCTACCAAGGAGCATGATGGGTCAGTAGAGGGTGTGATCCTCTCCCCTACTCTGACTCAGGAGCAGCAGGGGACTGTCGCCAGTTGTTGGGACAGTTCGCCCCACTGTTCTCTCTGACCCCCGGTGTTACTCACTGGTGTACCCATGACGTGGACACTGGTGACAGCCCTCCTGTGAAGCACAAGATTTACAGGTTGACTGACCGGGTCAGAGCCAGCATCAAGGAGGAGGTCTCTAAGATGTTGGCATTAGGGGTGATTGAGCCCTCCCACAGTCCTTGGGCCAGCCCAGTGGTCTTGGTCCCAAAGGCTGCTGCGCCCGGTGCCACTCCAGAACTCCGGTTCTGTGTGGACTACCGTGGGCTCAATGCCGTCACCAGGACTGACGCGCACCCCATCCCCAGAGCTGATGAGCTCATTGATCGGTTGGGAGCTGCCCGGTTCCTCAGCACGTTTGATTTAACGTCTGGGTACTGGCAGATTGCCTTAACCGATGGGGCCAAGGAGAGATCAGCGTTCTCAACCCCAGAAGGTCATTACCAATTCCGGGTGATGCCCTTTGGGTTGAAGAATGCCCCTGCCACCTTTCAGAGGTTGGTCAATCAGGTGTTGGCTGGGCTGGAGGATTTCAGTGCCGCCTACCTGGATGACATTGCTGTGTTCAGTTCCAGCTGGGAAGAACATTTACAGCACCTTGAGAAAGGGTTGAGGGCTCTGCAAGGTGCAGGCCTCACGATCAAGGCCAGTAAGTGCCAGATCGGGCAGGGTTCAGTGGTGTACTTGGGACACCAGGTAGGAAGTGGCCAGGTGGCGCCCCTACAACCCAAGATTAACACCATTCTGGCTTGGGAACCCCCCAAGACCCAGACAGAGGTGAGAGCCTTCTTAGGTCTCACCGGTTACTATAGGAGATTTGTTAAGGGCTATGGCACCATCGTTGCCCCCTTAACAGAGCTGACCTCTAAGAGGCAGCCCAGAAAAGTGATTTGGACTGAGTCCTGCCAGAAAGCTTTCGATGCCCTGAAGGCAGCCATGTGCACGGCGCCCGTGCTCAAGGCACCTGACTTCTCCAAGGAATTCGTCGTGCAGACTGACGCTTCAGAGCATGGTGTGGGAGCGGTGCTCTCACAACTGAACGAAGAGGACCTGGATCAGCCTGTAGTCTTCCTTAGCAGGAGACTACTTCCCAGGGAACAGAGGTGGAGTGCCATAGAAAGGAAGCTTTTGCTGTGGTCTGGGCACTGAAGAAGTTGAGACCATACCTGTTTGGGACTCACTTCCGGGTTCAGACAGACCACAGGCCCCTCAGATGGTTGATGCAAATGAGGGGTGAGAATCCAAAACTGCTGAGGTGGTCCATCTCCCTACAGGGAATGGACTTTACGGTGGAACACCGTCCTGGTACAGAACACGCCAACGCAGATGGTCTGTCCAGGTTCTTCCGTCTTAGTGAAGAGAACTCAAATGGGGTTGGGTAGTTCTCCCTACTTTCAGCTGGAGGGGACATGTGTTAGACTTGGCATCTTTTGGCGTGTTTCCCCTGACTTTTGCTTTCTGACCTCCCGGTTTTGACTCTGTTTTTGCTGGTGTAATGATTCTGCGCACTTTCCTCACTGCTGTCCAGTGGGAAAGTGCAAGTGCTCCTGTATAAAATGTGTTATGGATTGGTGTTTCCATGATTGGCCTATTTGGTTTATGTGTCAGTCCCTTGTAAAGTGCACTGCGAGTGCCAGGGCCTATAGACCAAATGCTGTTGGTGGGCTGCAGCACTGGATTGTGCCACCCACGCAAACAGCCCGTAAAGTGTAACTCGGGCCTGCCACCGCAGAGCCTGTGCGCAGCCTGGGGCTGCCATGTCGACTTGGCAAGTGCACACACTTGCAAGTCCCCAAACCTTCCCTTTGCTACATGTTAGTCACCCCTAAGGTAGGCCCAAGGTACCCCTGTGGGCAGGGTGCGGTGTATGCGAAAGGTAGGACATGCCCGGTGTGTGCGGCATGTCCTGATAGTGAATTACAGCCTAGTTCGTTTTTCACTATTGCAAGGCTACCTGTTCCCCCTAGGCCAGAACGGGCAGTTTTGATTATTACAGCTTATAATCCTAACTGACCCCGGGAACATGGTAGAAATTCGAGTTTAGTATGCCTGGACTCAGAATGATAAAATGCATCTTTTAGTGAAGTTGGTTTTAACATTCTGTGTTTGAAAATACCACTTTTAGAAAGTGGGTATTTTCTTGTCTAACCATCCAAGCCTGCCTCTGCGAGGTTGTGTATTCCTTGTCTGGAGTGTGAGTGACAGGGGCTGGGGGATGCCAGGAGACAGGGTGAGTCAGCACAGGGCTGAATAGCAAGATCTACATGTAGATGGGTGGGAGGGGTCGCACCTGGGCCCTGAATAGGACAGTGCCTTCCCTCCACAATGCTGGCTCCACCTCCTGTGGTGCGTCTGATGTCCCTGGCCTACATACTGAAAGAAGGGACGGAGACTTGTTAACAAAGTGCTCCAGAACTGGTTTGGACTAGGCAAAGGCCTCTCTGCCTTCAGAGAACAAAGGAATTTGGGATATAAATATTGGGGCCCTGACCCCAGGAATTTAGATCTCGCTGGAATCAAGGAACCTGCCAAGACGAAGAGCTGGAAGAGCTGCCAGGAGGAGTACTGCCCCTTTGCTGTGTTGTTGCTTTGTTGGGTTGGCCTGCAGCTGCTGCTTCTGCCTTGGGCAGTGAAAGGACTGGACTGAACTTTCTACAAACTTGTGCTGAGTATCTCCAAGGGCCTGAAACCGAGCTGGCCTCCTGTTAAGAAGTCTCAGGGACTACAAAGACTTCACAAGCCTCTGGGTACCGCTTCTGGAACGCTGTATCAGTTGCCACAGAGGAAGGGAACCGCAACCGACTCCGTCAACCGAATCCATCCCTGGCCGGTGACCTGTTTGCACCGCAGACCGCATCGCCCCGCTTCGCATCGCAACCCTGGTCTCACCGTGGGCGACGTCCGACACCGCCAACACCGAGCCGCTGCTTGCACCGTGACCTGTGGGCACCGCAGTTCGCATCGCATCGCTTCACTGAACCAGCCGGACCCGACCGACGCGGTCGCTGCAACTGGCTCAAGAGTCGTGACCGCACCGCATTTGGGGCACCGCTCGCACGTCTGCGACGCACCGCTCCGACTCGCACCGCTGTCCGACGCCAGCTCCCGCACTCCGGCTTGGTCGCCTGCATCGCAACCTGTCAGCACCGCATCGAGCATCGTCTCACCCTGTATTGCACGCCTTGGACTCACCGACTCCGTCTGCACGACGCTCATCGAGCCGCTGCCTGCACCGCATCGAGGGACACCGCACCTTGCATCGCTCCGTCTTGCACCGCAACCGCGACGAACGCCGACCGGCTCATACACTCCGTACCAGCCACAACGAGAAGGTACTGTAACCGAGTCTGTTCATGACTCTGCTGGCCCGTATCGACACGGTCGGCTGGAACTGTTAGACTCTGGGGTTTTCAGCATCACGGTAGGCTCAGACGGAGCTACCGACTCGTACGAACTTTGTTTTTGGACTATTCCTGCAAAGAAGAAGTTACCTTATCAAGTATTCGTTTTTAAAGTATAGTATTGTGGATTTTTGTCGTAATTGGTCTTGTCTTGAGTATATAAAATATTGGTTATTTTTCTAAACTGGTGTGGTGTCCGTTTGTAGTGCTTACACTGTATTACTGTTGGTTATGTGCAAATGCTTTACACACTGCCTCTGAATTAAGCCTGACTGCTCGTGCCAAGCTACCACGAGGGTGAGCAGGGGTTACTTCACGAGTGTAACACCCTTACCCTGACTAGGAAGAAGGGTCCCTACTTGGACAAAGGTGCAAGCCCTTGCCAACTAGAGATCCCATTTCTAACACTGTGTCA
This sequence comes from Calotriton arnoldi, assembly GCA_963921515.1. Taxonomy (NCBI): domain Eukaryota; kingdom Metazoa; phylum Chordata; class Amphibia; order Caudata; family Salamandridae; genus Calotriton; species Calotriton arnoldi. The sequence goes on along the minus strand of CAWUFW010021718.1, from coordinate 68,193 downwards.
TTGACTGTTTTGATGAGATGATGAGTTTAGAGAAGTGTTAGACCGGTCAGCCTTAGGGTGATCTTCCCCCAAACGTTTTGCCTTCACCCCTCCTATTTTAGCTAACCTCATGTTTGCTGGCTTGTGGACTCTGTGCCCTTTACCACTGCTAACCAGCGCTTAAGTGTGTTGTTCTCTCCCTTTAAACTTGATAGAATTGCCTTATACCCAATTGGCATATTTAATTTACTTGTAAGTCTCGAGTAAAGTAGTACTACATGTACGCAGGGCCTGTAAATTAAATACTACTTGTCGGCCTGCAGCACATATTGTGCCACCCACTCTTTAAACATGTCCCAGGCCTGTCATTGCAACCTGTGTGTGCAGTTTTAGTCTACTATTTTGACCTGGCAAGATAAACCTCTTGTCAGGCCCAACCCTTCATTTTTAATACATAAACGTCACTCCTAAGGGAAACCCTACACAGCCCAGAGAGCAAGGAGCAGTGTATTTAAAATGTGGGACATGTACTTTAAATTTTTGCTACTGCAAGGCCTGCGTCCCCCATAGAATAAGATTGAGATACCTTATTACATTTAATAAGTGATAACTTTCAATTGGGAGCACCTAGCCAGGTCGAATTTGGTGTCTAAAGAATCGTAATTTAAAGCCCTGTTTAATGGTAAAGTCAGATTTTAGTCACAATTCCGAAAATGCCACTTTTAGAAAGTTGTCACTTTCTTGTTCCAATCATTTGGTGTCTGCTGCCTGTATCTTGGGTCACATGACTAGGTGTAGTTGGCAGTTGTCTTTGTGTATTGCTCCCAGACAGTGAGGCAAAGAGAAGTTAGGAGTTGTCAGGATGGGCCACTCTGAGTTAACGAGGGGGAGTAGCAGGGTTGTGGCCTGGCAAGATGGCCGATTGGACACTTTCTGAGAAGCTTTGCTGCCTCGATCCACCATCCTGCATAATCCTGCCCAAAACAAGGAAATCCAGATGGTGAGGGTATCTCTGTAACCCCTCCATGCCATAACTGAATGGTATTGCTACTATGGAGACTTGAAACACTTGTGGACGAGGCCTCAGAATCTCCTGTGGCGTGCTGGAGATTGGGCCTTCGCCATAGGGCCTGCCATGGAGTAGTTCGGCGACCATGCCCCTGGAGGTTGCGGCATGGAGGAGTGCGCCTAACGACTGGCCCCTGTTGACCTGCTGCCCTGGGCCGAGAGCGGAAGAGTCTGGCAGAGCCTGCCCATGGTGGGCTGTTTTTTAGAGACTCGCGGGGGTGGACAGCAGTGCCGGGCCCTGAGGAAGGGGTGCCTGTGACAAGACCAGGGGTACTTCGCTACTGTGGTGTGCGGTTCAGGCGTGTGCTGCGGTGCCTTGCACTGAGGGAGGTGCACCCTGGATGGGTTTTAAGAGGGTGGTGCTGGACTGTACAAATGGTCTGGGATCATTTGCTGGGTGGAATCTGCGTTGCCCGCTGCTGGAGGCCTCGGCATAGTTGGGTCCTGCTGGATGGCAACCTGATTAGCGGATGGGGTGCTCAATGAGGCCCAGTCGATGAGAGGAGCTTGGCGCTTTAGACATGCCTGGGCCCACGATATGTACGCTGGATACCTGAGAAGTGTACCCCCTGAAGTGAAGAGAACTGGTGAGGAGTGCTTCTGGGGGGTAGTGGAGGGGGTGACTCCCACCTGCGATAGACGCAGGAGAGCAGGCACTAGACCAGGTAGGAGGAAATCTGAGGTGGACGGGACCTTCTCCCATGTGATACACTGAATGCTTCCCAAGATGCCCACCTGCATTGTTGAGAGACCAGTCTGCACTGATTTTTGCTGACAGACCAGATGCTACAGCTACACCCTGGGATAGAGGTCCTGCCTGTGACTGCTGCCACTTGGGTGGGTGGGGCCATATTGATATTGATGATCATCCCTGGGGACCCTCATAGAGCTATCAAGTGATTGCGGGTCAGACCCGAAACCTTGCTACGAGGACGTGCAACTATTGAGAGGTACATATTAGGACAGCTAAGGGTGTTCTCTGCATGAGGGTCAGCTGATAGCTTGGCCTTGAGGTCCGAGTTGAGTAGACTCTCCATGTGCACAGTCATTAGAGTTGATCATTTGGTCTCAGCGATATCAGGTGGACAGATTTGTGTAGTTCCGGGAAGGGCAAGGGGCAGGCACTGTCCTACTGTTAACATGTGTTTTCCGGGGTAGGTTTTGGGGGAAGAGTTGATATGTTTTATTTGTTAAGGCTTTGTATTGAGTCAATGAGATAAATGGGGACACTAGTGGTGGGGTGGAAGTGGAACCGCCCAGGTACGGCGAGACTGGCGGGGCTCCCTTGAAGTCTCGCACACGTAGACACAGCATGCAATGGGCTCCGAGATATAACCTACCAACATGGAATGTTAGGGGGTTAGACAGTTGTGTAAAACACCATAGGGTACTCTCACACCTTACAAAGATACATATTGCATGCCTGCAAGTAACCCATTTAATGGAGCTCGAGGAGTAAAAAATTCAAGAAGAAATGGCGTGTTCAATTGTACTCCACCACATATCCGGCCTGTGCCGTGGGGTGTCGTGTGGGTAGCGCCCTGAGTACCGTTTAAATTAATATACTCCCAGGCTGACATTAAGGGTCAATACATTCCCCTTCAAAGAACGCTGGATGGTAAAGACATTGCCATACTTAATCTCTATGCTCCCAAATACAGATGAGAAGGACTTTTACTACAAGATTCAGGATCTATTGATAGGCTGTGTTGGCACCCCTGTGGCTTGGGTGGGAGATTTCAATTGTATATTGGATGGGGCAATGGATAGGCACCCCCCTAAATCTGTCACTAAACCGGGTATTACATCCAGCCTTAAAGCAGCGATGCACAACATGAACAGTAGAGATGTGTGGAGGAAGTTAAATCCAAACAGATGAGAATACATATGCCATTCTTTAACACACCATACACAAAATAATCTGCACAGGGTTCTAGCAAAGGGGACATTTATACAGATGGTGAGAGGGGTGAGATACTTACCCCACCTCTTATTGGATCATGCCCCACTGATGGTGGACCTTGATGGGGTGAAACACACAGAATACACAAGCAGTGGAGGCTTCCGCCTGGGGCACTGGATGATCTGGAGTGTAGGGAGGAGCTAGGGACCCAGATCTCTTCTTACCTAGACCACAACTGGGGCTCTACATCCACTAGGGGGACAGAGTGGGAGGCTCTAAAAGCAGTGGTGCAGGGGGTCTGTATGAATAAAAATGTATGAGGAGGCAGCTCCAACAGGACTTGACACAACAGGTATTGCACCTGGCTACATTACAAAGAACAAAGCATGACAACAGAGAGCCTAGTCAGGAGTTGCTAGATGTGCACAGACTGGTGACTGAGACTTGGGACAGACTTGATAAACAGACGTAGAGGAAATATTGTCAGCGATTACCTAGAGAGGGGGAAAACCCCAGAAATATATTGTCTTTGCTATTTCAGAGAGTGAGAGACAGCCCCAGTTACGTTGCTGAGACGTCCTAATGGCACACTGGCTAAGACACAGGCAGAGATCAATTGTTTCTTTTGTGACCACTTGAGGGATATGTATCGAGCTGCGGGTGGTGCTGCCTCAAGCTCGTGGTGGGGTTCCTGGATAGGGTCACTCTCCCACAGGTGCCAGAGGCCCGCCGAGAGGAATTGAAGGCAGACATTACCCTAGAACAGTGGTCTTCAAACTTTTTGATGCCGAGTCCCCCAATCAAAAATGTTTAGGCGTAAGGACCCCCTCTCGACAAAAACTTCTAGAACCTGGTAGTCCTTATCATTGACAACCATAAGTGTTCTCCCGAGAAACAGTTAATCTGTGGTTGCACCTCGTTAGTACCAGTTTAACACCCAAATATAGCAATAAGCAACAAAAAGATGACCAGTACAGCTTTACAGAGGGCCTTCTACAGAGCGGCAACACCTGTTGCTGCCTTTTAGTAACTTTTAAACCTTTTGAGTAAATACTTTTTTTTGTTGTTAAAATCAGCAGGTTATGCGGCAGATGATGGATTATGTGGCAAATGCAGCAAATCTATAATTATGCTAAAATCGCTGCTGCCGCACAATCACATAATTCCAGTGGCCCTTGGTATAATAGCTGTAATGCATGGGGTGCAACTTTATTGCACGGCATTAGAGGAAAATCATACTATATTTCATCGGATACTGACAGCTTGGCATTTACACCTGCATGTAACTGGAGGTAGCTGAACATCATTCATCATAATTAAAACATATGTACGTTTTTAAGTCTTTCACCGTCAGGTAGCTACATATAAAATAACGGGCAGCTTCAATGAATAATGAATACATTTTAAAAAGTTGTTACTCAGTGGGAAATGCACTATAATAAATTATGAAACCTCTATTAGTTAATGCACTGCAAAAGTCTGTGTGAAACCAGAGAGCCACAGAATTAACTTGTGGTTGGTGCAGTGTAGAATTGTGACTTGTGTAATTTTAGTGCTATGAAAAGAAAGCACTGTGAATATGTAAGTCATTATTTTACCTGCATTACACACAGTATAAAATAGGACGCTACAAAATGCGCAAAATGTTTTACGATAAAATGGTGCTTCCAAAATATACGGGCTGCTTCCAAAATATAGGGGCTTATTTATAAGCCCTTTGCGCTGCCGGTGCGCCATTTTTTATGACGGTCTGGTTGCGCAAAGAGCAGACCCATATCTACGAGGCCACGCAAAGCCACTTTGCGTGGCTTTTAATGGCCTCTTAGATATGGTGTAAGGCAATGCAGCACAAGTCGGTGCATTGCTTTACACTGCATAATGGGGGCGCATTCCAGGGGCGTTGCGGTGGGTTTTCCCATGGGTTTTGACACATTCCCAGATTTACAAGGATCTGTAAACCTGAGGATGCGTCAAAACTGTACGCTGCCCCAGGGGATGTGTAACGAGGAGAAATATCTTTATTTCTCCTCAATTGTTTCCTCTTTCTATGTGTAGCACACATAGAAAGAGGAAAAGGCCTCCATGGGTTGTTTTTGCGCAGGAAGGCGTGCCTTCTTGCACAAAAACAATCCTGTAAACACTGCAGACACCTTTGCACCATGGTGCAAGGGTGCCTGCGTTGGCGCTAGGCACCAAATTGTGTGCTGGCAGAAAGGACAGGAGTGCACCTTATCTTATAAATACAGTCCATTCCTGCCCTTTTGAATTGGCATAGGGCAGCGGAGCAAAAATACTTGCGGAGCTACGCTACACCACTTCATTGTAAACGAGACCCATAGATTTTAGTAAAATCCAGACCCTATGTAATGCAATTTTTTACATAACTGTCCTTCAACACATTTCTCAGGGATAGTAAGCGCAAAGTAAAAACAATGACAATTAAAAGCAAGCACTTCACAGGTCAGTAAACTCTGTGCACTAGCACTCAAAAAGCTTCAAGTGATTTGACCAATTAACTGCAACACCACTCTCCTGAGAAATCAAAGCCAGACAGACAGCTAAATACAACTTTCTGCCAGTGTGCTGCTGGCCTGAAAGAAATGCAAATGTGCACAACGAGTTAATCTGCAAATCCTTTACATTTGCAGATTAAGTCGTTGTGCACTTTGTGCATTTCTTTCAGACCAGCAACACACTGGTAGAAAGGCATGTTTAGCTGTCTGTCAGACTTCCATTTCCCAGCACAGGAGAGTCCCTGAATAACACCCCAGGGAAAACATTTTAACTACCGGTGACCGTCTGCAATGTTTTCTTTTACCAAATGAAGAGCGCGACCCCCTTCCCATGCCTCCACGGCCCCCTTGGGGGTCGCGCCCCACAGATTGAAGACCTCTGCCCTAGAAGAACTATGTAAGGCAATGGGGGAGCTGATGGCAGACAAAACCCCAGGGGGGGGACAGGTTCCTGGTTGAGTACTACCAACGTTTCTCACCCCTGCTGTCTGAAAGACTATTAGAAGTAAATATTGGAAGCCCTACCTCCCACTATGAGAGAGGGAATTATACTATGCTGCCGGGTGGGGGCCCCTTTGACCCATCCTCATATAGACCGCTAACCATGATCAACACAGATACCAAGGTACTATGCAAAACCCTAGCGATGCGCCTTACGGCAGTAGTGGGGCAATTGGCTCATGAGAATCAATGTGGTTTTATACCAGGCCATAACATTGCCATGATCCCATGGCGCTTAACGTGCATACTGCAGTTGGTGCGCGAGAGGGATACAAAGATTGCACTAATGGCAATGGCTATAGCCAAGATGTTTGACAAACTTGATTGGTCTTACCTGCTGGAGGTGCATAGGCGTATGAGCTTCGGACAAGTCTTCCAATTGTGGGTACAGCTGTTGTATGCAGATCCCCGTGCCAGTATTCAGAATGGCTGTATTCTCTCAGAGGATTGGGGAGTGGAGAGGAGGACAAAAAGGGATGCCCCCTTTCCCCATTGCTGTTTGCCTTGGCCATGGAGCCCACAGGCGATATGGCTCCGAACAGTGCTTCCAGGACGAGGGATGAGAGTTGGCAACTTGGCTCCCTTGGTTTTTCTTTATGCCAAAGATGCACTGTTTTCTTTGCAGCAGCCAAGGAAGCCTGTACCAGAACTGTTGACTTATTTGGCAGAATACGGGGAGATGGCGGGACTTAAGATCAACAAGTAAAAGTCCATCCTTTTTCCCCCTAGACGAACCAACGGGAAGACCCAGGGGCCACTTACCAGACCTTGAACTCAGGTGAGAACTTGACAGTTTTAGATACTTGGGGATAAGAGTGGCGGGGACCCCCAAGAACCAATACAAGTACAATGTGAAAAGGGTGATTGATGGGCTGAGTGCTTTGATGCCCTTGTGGACATCCCTGCCTTCGTCCACGATGGAAAGGGTGGCTCTTGCCAAAATTATCTTTCTCCTTAGGTGCATGTATGCAGTACAAAACTCACTGTGCCTGCTGTCCCAATAGACGTTCCCGACATTTAACAGCCTACTGATCTCATTGGTGCGGGCAGGATGGAAAAGTTGGGGGGCCCTTGATACTCTAAAACATGATCAGGAAGATTGCGGGCTGGGATGCCCAGATGTAGAACTATATTGTTACGCAGTGGATCTACACTATCCGGCAAAATGGGCCACTGAGACTGACAACTGGGAAAAGAGGTTCTTAGGGGAAAATGCACTGATATACGCTTGATGGAGATATTATTTCGGGCAGCAGAGTTGGGGGAGAGTACCCCTACTGGTGCGACATACTGCCTCCATATGGGAGTGGGTGGCGTTATTGCTATGGACCCCGTTCTCTAGGGACCTAGAGGTGTGGGTCTTAAAGCCATTCCGGGATATCAGCAATAGCATGTCCATGTCAGGCTCTCACCTGTATTTCTGCAGGAACGTCATGGATGAGAAGAAAGGTCCACAACTTCCCTAAGTCACCTATGGCACCCGACAATATCAAGGTGGCAATGGTAACCCGGGGAAGAAGGAAACAAAACAAGGAAAGAAGGGAAGAACTCCGCTTCGGTACTCGGGCCACCACAGGATTGTCAGGACACGTAAAAAGGCTGTGGGTGTGCAGGAGAGAGTTAGAACACAGTTTCGAGAATCAAGACATTTTGCTAATTTGTCTGTAATATTTGTTAATTCTCTCTATCCTACCTTAAGCCTTTGAATATCCCTTCTTCTTTCAATAAACTGGTAATGTGAATATATATACAGTGTTTTTGGGACTTGCCGCTGATGCTATAAGAAAAAGAAAGAAGAAAAAAGGACGTGAGCGAAGGAGCCCCTTCTGAAAAGAATATGAGGTAATAAGGGTTAGAGACTAATCATGTGCCCACCTATACTTCAAGTGTAGCATGTAGAACAATCCCCCTGTAATGGTCTGGAGCAACTGCCGTTCATAAATGATACAACCTTTCATTCAGGTACATAACTGTTTTTCTTTCTTTGCCAAGTAGACCCTGTTTAAGCGGCGCGGACCCCCCACAACGCCCAGAGCACAGGATCAGGTAGCGATAAACAATATAGATTCTTGATATAACAAGTCAGCGCGAGAGCGCTGTTACCGTGACATGATAGACTCAGCTTTCTGTCTCTCTCTGTGGCTCTTTTCCAATTCCAGGAAACCGGAACGAACGCGCCGAGGCCCGCCAAGGAAGGACGAACCGACTGGAGGAGACCGCCGCAACACGCCGAGATGCTCACGAGGAACCCGACAACCCGGAAGAGTAGAGGTAAGAACGAAGCCGGAACTCCGACACCGCTAGAACGCGAAGCGCGTTTGATTGAGGGAAGCCGGGCTTTAACTTGCCTGACCCATCTCCGTGCCTGCGTGGTGGAAGCCGGCAGCCATTTTGGTAGTTCGCTGCTCCCCGTTCGCCCGCGCGCAATCCTGACAGTACACTCCCCCCCACAGACCCCCCTACAGGCTTGGGTTTCTCAGGATGTCTCCGGTGAAATAAGCGCAACAGCCGAGGGGCATGTACTTGACTGGCCGGTTCCCAGGTCCGTTCCTCCACACCATATCCCTTCCAATGTATCAGATACTGGAGCCGGCGCCTTACCCTGCGAGAGTCTATGATCGCCTCCACCTCATATTCCTGGTCACCATCCACCAATACTGGTGCAGGGACAGCAGGGAGACGAGTGCCGGGCTCCACCGGCTTCAGGACTGAGACATGAAATACCGGATGGATCCTCATTGAGGCGGGAAGGTCCAGCTTCATAGCGACAGGGTTCACCACCTTACATATCTCGTAAGGGCCTATGTACTTAGGCTTGAACTTTTTTTTTAAATCTTTTTATTTTGTATTTCAAAAATAACAAACACCATTTCTGCGTTACAATGCATCGTTTGTGTTAGAACAGCCAAATGCAACAGTAAGACCAATCAGTACCATATTGCCCCAAGGGAGAGGACAGTTCAGAGACCAAAACCCAGCAGTCCATTCGGCAGATGAGACTCCTGCCTGTGGAGGGGTCAACACGCCACTGTTCACGTGACTGCGCCGGTTTGTCTTTGCAGGTACATTCGTAGTGGCTCCCAAATGTCTCTGGGTTTAGAGGAAATCGGTAGCTCCTCCGCATATAGTTCCAATGTTTCCTTACAATAAACCATATCTTTGATCCAGGTCGCAACCCTGGGCATCCGTCTGCAGTCCCATGTGACAGCCACCACTCGCTTGGCCAGAAGTAGAGCAATACGCACAAACTTCCCCAATACTCCCTTTGCATGAGGGACGTAGCTCAAAAGGCAGACTGAAGGTGTACACTGAACATCCAGTCCTGACATTTCCTTTATATGCTGCACCACCTGCTCCCAGTAGCGACCCACCCCCCGCACTCCCAAGCAAGATGCATAAAACCAGCCCCCACCCGCCCACACCGCCCACATCCGCTATTGTCCCGCAAACCAGCTTTACATAAACGAAGGGGCGTGTGATACGTCTGATGTAAGTATTTAAAGTGGATAATGCGTAGATTCCCGTTAGGAGAGAGCCTACGGGTAAGGTCACACACATGCTCCCAGTCTTTCAGCGTCAAAGGCATGGGCAGTATCGCATTCCACCTTGCTAAACTTTTGTCTGGTCTACCCACTTTCTCATTCCTGATTGCTCTGTACAGCCTAGTAATTAATTTCTTGCGCGTGGGGGTGGTCAGTAACATTTGTAGAGACTGAAGTGGCTGCGGTTCTATTGGATACGTGGGGTAATGCGATCTGATAGCATGCCTCAGGCGGTGTATAGCAAACTGAAAGAGTGGCGTGGGATTGGTAATATACTGCATATCCTCCATGGATAGGAAGGTGCCGCCCGGGAACAGGTCCTGCATGGTGGTGAGTCCCGCCCCTCTGAGCAAGCGCATGGGGCCAATCTCCTGTGTCACGGTAAGCGCCGCATGATATTCTATTGCCATCGCTGGGGCATAGAGTGGAAGCCTGCCCGCAAGTTGCCCAATAGAACGCCAGGCTGCTATTGTAGTGTCAATCGTATTTATTTCCGTTTTCTGATTTTCGCGTCGTGTGTGGGTGAGGAGACTGCGGAGAGGCACCGGTGATGCGTCCCCGTCTTCAACCGCCACATGGGGTATAAAGTCATGCGTGTTTACCCAGTAATATGCATATTGCGCCTGCGCACTTAAGTAGTACACATAGAGGTCTGGCACACTAAAACCCCCTTTAGTGTAGTCTAGAGTGAGAGTGTCCCAGGCCACACGAGCCTGTTTGCCTCCCCATATCAATCGGAGAATAGAGGTCCGCAATGTGCTGAAGAACCCCTGCGTCAACCTAATTGGAATGTTAGAGAAAAGGTACAGGAAGCGAGGCAACACCACCATTTTAAGAATAGCAATACGATCCGCGAGGGACAACGGCAGTGTCGTCCAGGTATCAATATGTCGATCCAGCTTGGCGCAGACCCGCCCATAATTCTCCCCTTACCACCGTCTCAGGGTCCCGGTGGACCCAGATTCCCAGGTACTTGACCGGGTCTACAGTCCACAATATAGGGTATTCCAGTGGGGGTGCGGAGGTAACTGCCGTCAGGGGGATGATAAGCGATTTGTCCCAGTTGATGGTAAGGCCCGAGATCAGCCCGAATCTGGTATATTCCCGCAACACCTGTGCTAGATAACGCTCTGGCTCCCTCAGAAATAGAACCATATCATCGGCGTAGAGTGAAATGCCGACCGGTCTATGATTAAAATTTAGGGCGGTCTCTCTGTGCCTCTGCCGTATTGCACACGCCAATGGCTCAATAGCAATGGCAAAGAGTAGTGGCGACAGGGGCACCCCTGACGCGTGCCCCTCTCAACAGCAAATGCCTCTGATGTCAGTCCCCCAACTCGGACTCTGGCCGACGGAGCCGCATACAGAATCCTAATCCAGCCCAAAAACAACGGCGGGAAGCCCATGCGCTGCAAAATACGGAACATATAGTCCCATTCAATGGAGTCGAACGCTTTAGCAGCGTCGAGCATAACAGCAGCAGCGCGCAGGTTGGGATCTAGTACATGCAGCATAGCAAAAATGGTACGTACGTTGTGGGAAGTGGAGCGCTCCGGTATAAACCCCGACTGGTCCGGTAAGACCAGTCGTTGCATTAATGGCTGGAGTCGAGTGGCCAGGATCTTGGCCAGGATTTTTGCGTCCGTATTGATCAACGATAGAGGCCGATAAGATTCACAGGCGTCCGGGGGCTTATCTTTTTTAAGAAGAGTTATGATAAGAGCCTGCCGAAGAGATGGAGGCAGCACACCAGTATCATGTGCCTCGTCGTACATCGCTAGTAAGACAGGGGCCAGGAGGTCCGCATAAGCCTTATAGAATTCCACGGTCAGGCCATCCGGGCCTGGAGCCTTGGCATTCGGCAGGGCACATATCGCGGCCTTGATGTCCGCCACATCCAACGGTTGGCTCAAATACTCTCTGTGACCGTCAGCTAGCCAAGCGCACGCTATGCCATCCAGGTAGTCCTCAGTTGCGGAGTCTGGTCCCGTCCGCGTGATTCGTACATGCCAACATAATATTCCCTAAACTGCTCTAAAATGTTCAATGGGGTGTAGTGTTCCTGGCCTTGGGAATCAACTATCTTGTCAACCTGGTAGTGGTCTTCGACCTCTTTAATTTTCCTAGCCAGTGTGCGGCCCGGTCTTCCGCCCTCGCCATAGCGCCTGGCCATGTGTCTGCGGTTGATGTATCTTAGTTCTGTGTCCGCAGCCGCGTCATAGTCGTGAATCAGAGTTTGGATGTGCGATAGCTTGTCTAGGGAGGGGCTAGCTGTATAGGCGCTCTCAAGTTGTTTTAGGGAGGTCTCTATCTTGTGGAGTTGTGCACGTAAGTCCTTCAATATTCCGGCGGTTGTGCTCATACAGACTCCCCGAATCGTTACCTTGAACGCTTCCCATAATGAGGAGACGGTCTCCACGGTGCCTGTATTTTCAAGAAAGTAATTCTCTATGGCCTTACGAACAGTACCGTTATATAGTGGTTCAAGGAGTGCCTCCGATCGGAAGCGCCATGTGAACGGGCGGCGGGTGGGAGTAGGGACACAGAGGGCAAGCTGTACAGGATTATGATCAGAAAGCGTTCGCGGGTGATGAGTGACCTCTGTCACCCATTCCGCTGTACTCTTGTCAAGCAACCAATAGTCTAACCTCGACCAACTGTTGTGCGCAGGCGTAGCATGTGTGCCCTCCCTAGTGGAGGCGTTGCGCAGCCGCCACACATCCACCAATCCAAATTCCAGCATGGCCTGGTTAACGCTCCGAGCTACTCTGGGGGTGCGGTTGCTCTGGGGGTTGGACTTATCAAGTGTGGGATCTAAATATGTGTTGAGGTCCCCTCCCCACACTATAGCTGTCTCGGGCCATTGTCTAAGCTCGCTATACATGCGATAGAATACCTCCGGCTCATCTGCTATGGGGCCGTACATAGCTATGATAGTGAGTAGTGTATCTCCCAGCTTGCCTTGAACCATCGCGCATCTACCTTCTCTATCTGTGTGGGTACGATGAGGCACAAACGGGACCCCTTTTTTAATCAGTATAATGACTCCCCTGGCATAGGATGAATAGGAGGAGGCCAGCCTGAAGCCCGCCCAACTGCGCGCGAAGTTCACCTCTGATGCCTTGGTCAAGTGTGTCTCCTGTAGGAGTACGACCTGGGCGCCATGTCGATTTAAGTATGCAAGCACTTGTCGGGATTTCTTCGGGGAGTTGAGCCCTCTAATGTTCCATGTTATCAGTGTATATTTCTCACCCATGGAGCCACGTGGCATCATAACATGAAGGTACCGTAATTATCTGAGTGTCATAATGTATTAATTGAGCAGTACAGTAGATAACCTTGGTATTGATCCATTCAAGAATAACATCCTTCAATATGGCTGTATAGTTACATTGGCTACATGCAAACGCACGGTGTCCCCCCACCCACCCGCCTCCCACTCCAACCTCCCAATTAGGTCGAGAAAAAGAGCCCCTCCCCATCCCAAAAATTACCCCAACTATATCAAAATTTACAACCAAATAGGGGATCACCCTCTGGGGGAGGAACGGCAGCGAACACCCACCGGTAGGCAGGGTGGCCAGACTGCGTATGCAGTGTAGTTGACTCTCACCGAGACCCCAAAAAGAGTACTTAGACAACAGGTCAGCCCTTTCATGCATGTTAGGGACACACCCACTATTAGGGAGACCCTACAGAGGGAGGCAGCGAATCTGGTTCAATATCATCGTTCACAATCCGAAAGAACAGTCATGGGGAGTAAATTGGTAAGACGCCCGTCCAGGTGGGTCTGCACTTCCCCTGTTGGGCTTTAGTGTAGCTTGATCATCAATCCGCATCGCTGTGAGACGGCGACGAAGCAGCGTTCTGAGAGACAGACTTGTGAGGTTTGCGAGGGCAGATATGTTTCGCAAATTTCAAGGCCGCTTTAGACTCTGTAAAAAGTGTGCCTTATCTTCATGGGTGATTTTCAGTTTGGCCGGGTAAAGCATAGCATAAGGAACAGAGGCGGACTGCAGGATTCGCTTCACCGGCTGAAACTCCCTGCGAGCTGCCTGCACAGTCGGTGTGAAGTCCGGATAGAAGGACAGGGTGTTGCCTTGATGTACGACCGGGCTTTTAACTCGTGCTTCACGGAGTATGGCATCTCTATCCGCATAATTCAGCAGGCGTGCTATTATTGGCCTCGGCGGAGTCCCGGGAGCCGGCCGAGGACCAAGGGATCTATGTGCCCCCTCCACAATCATAACCGGAGACAACACTGGACCAAACAGCTCGCGGAGTAGGTTATCAATGTAAGTCTCCATCTTAGAGATGGCTGTCGATTCCGGAAGGCCAAGAATACGAACATTGTTTCGGCGCGGCGCGCTTCTAAATCTTCATTTTTCAGCTTGATGACCTCCAGTACTCGCTCCATGTTCAGGACCTGCGTTCTCGTCTCAGCAGTGGCATCATGTGTGTCGGACAGCCTGTTTTCCAGGACATCTAGTCTGGTCTCGTGCACATCTACTTTTTGTTTAACGGCATCAAGGCTGGTTGCCAGAGCATCGATTTTACTGTCTATTGTTTTCATACCGGTGCGCACCTCGAGCAGTATTGTTCTCAGGTCTTCCTCTGGATCATCAACATTGTCCGGTGTGCCCGTGCCGAGCGGGGTTTCCGCTGTGCGGGTGCGCCTCGCACTCTCAAAGGGAGTTTGGGCTGCTTGGGGTCCGTTTTGCCCATAGTCGCCAATCGCCGGTCGCGCCGTATGCAGCTGGCAGTATGGCAGTCCACAGCCAACGAGGGCCGGTACAGTGGCGCCCCACGTTTGTTCAAGGTAGTCCCCGGTGAGCCGTTTTTATTTTTTATTTTTATTTTTCCGGCCGGATCCGGTCAATTCCCAGCAGATCAATCAGAGAAGGCCGACACAGATGCCAAGGCCGGTGGCAGCCGCAGCCCACCTATACCGAGATGGTCAGGCTACAGTGGAGTGACAGCGTGGTGCCGCCCGCGATCGCCGCCGCCGCCCCCACCAGGAGCACAACACAGGAGGGCCCACCGCCCAGCCACCACGCGGAGGCAGAGCAGGACCGGACGGCCCGTGCACCGTACTAAAGACAAACCCCCGCAAGCCTAGCGAGGGGGTGTCTGGCGGCGCCCGCAGCCCTCCGCGTACCGCCCTAGATCCACAACAGCGATCAGGGGGAGCACTGCAGGAGACAGACTAGGCCCCAAAGACCCGCACAAGCCTTAGCACACACGGCGCTGACCGCAGGACCCCCAACGCAATAGCCGCGGTGCAGGTCCCGGCCGCCCCGCAATGCCCAGCACAGCGCCGGCCGAGCAGAGCCCAGTCGCTCCTACCTTATGCGTGCAGGACCTCCCAGGCGGGAGCTCCACGGCTCGATCGGGTCACCACAGTCTCTTTCCTCCGCCCCGTGGCCAGCGCAGGTCCGCCTCTCTCCGGCAATGGCAGTCTCCGCCTCTGTTGCGCTTCACGTGTAGGGCAGCAGCCATCCCGGGTCACCTCAGGATGTCTCCGCTGTCACACAGGGCACCCCGCTCACAGCCGGTCTCGCCGCTCGCCGGACACCCTCCACAGCCACGTCCGGGGTCTAGATGATGGCGGCCATGTTCTCGGCAGGTCCGCCGGCCCGCGCCGCTTGGCAGTCCAGGGGCGCCAGGTCGCGACCCGGCTCGCAGATTGCAGCCGCTGGTGCAGAAAAGGTCCAATAATCAGGGCATACGTTGGTCTCGGTCTCAAGCCGAGTTGAGCATATGGTATTTGCCGGATATTGCAGCCTGGCCTGCGGAGCTCCCTCAACAGGCAGCCATTTCGCAACGCGCCGTAGCCACGCCCCCCACTTAGGCTTGAACTTGCAAGTTCCTCTCAATGTCAGGTTCTTAGAGGATAACCAGACCTTGTCCCCTTGTTTATATCCGGGCTCTGTGCGTCGGTGAGCGTCCGCTCTCTTTTTATAGCTAGCCTTGGCCCTTTCTAGGTTCACCTGTGTTGTCTTATGTATATCCTGTAGTTCCTTTACGAAGTCTATGGCTGTGGGAGCGAGGCAAGTGGAGGAAAGAGAAGACAGCATAGTTCGAGGGTGAAAACCGTAAGTGCAATAGAAGGGAGAGTAAGCAGTGGAAGTGTGGTAACTGTTATTATAAGAAAATTCAGCTATCCATACCATCTCATCCCAATCAGCAACAGTGTGTAAGACTTGGCAACGGATGTACTGTTCAAAACATTGGTTCACCCTCTCAGTTTGGCCATCCGTCTGAGGGTGGTGACTAGAAGACAGCCGTACGTCTATCTGCAATAAGTTCCCCATCCCTCTCCAGAACCTAGAGATGAACTGGGCCCCTCTGTCGGATACCAACACAGAGGGGAGACCATGTAAGCGTACCACCTGCTGCACAAATACGGAAGCCAACACCCTAGAGGAGGGGAGGCCCGCCAACGGAAGGAAGTGGGCCATCTTAGTTAATTGATCCACCACCACGAGAAGGGTAGTGTTTCCTTTCGCAGTTCTAGGTAAATCCACAATAAAGTCTAAAGACACTGTGTGCCAGGGACTAGGTGGTGTAGGTAACGGCTGTAACAACCCTGCCGGTCTTTGATGGGAAGCCTTTCCCTGGGCACATAAGTGACAAGTCTGAATATAGAGCCTTGTGTCCCTTCCCATAGCAGGCCACCAAAAGTGTCTCCGTAGTAAGTCAAGTGTTTTCTTGTACCCTGGATGCCCTGCGAGGGGATGAGAATGGCACCATTCTAGGGCCTGCAATCTCAGCTCTTGAGTGGGGAGTACCAACCCTCCCTGCACGTAGGACATTCCTTGTTCTACAGTAACGTCCTGTGTACCTGTTATCTCTTCTAAGTCTATAGATGTTTGTGCTTCTTTCACTGAGCTTATAAAGTCTCCTTCAGAACATAAGACCCCAACTATCCGTTCTCTAGCTATGATCAGGGGGGGGTTCAACCTCTGAGGTAATGTATTCATACCCTAGGCGTGACAAGGCATCTGCTTTCCCGTGCTTTCTCCCTGCCTGGAATTGTATAACAAAATCATAATCACTAAAAAATTGAGTCCAACGTAGTTGTCGCATGGACAAAGCCCTTGCAGATTGGAGGAATTGCAAATTGCAATGGTCAGTAAGGATTGTTATCTTGTGATTGGCCCCCAACAAGTACTGCCTCCATTCCTCAAGTACCTTTTTGATAGCTAATAACTCCTGGTCTCCTATAGAGTAGTTAACCTCAGCTGGAGCCAGTTTACGAGAGTAATAAGCCACTGGATGGAGAATCCCCGTACTGGGGTCTGTTTGAGAAAGTACCCCCCCAACTGCCACTTGGGAAGCGTCAGCCTCAACCACAAAGGGACGTGACGGATCCGGATGCCTCAGTATGGGTGCCTGTGTGAATGCTTCTTTTAGCGTGCAAAAGGCTGCCTCTGCCTCGGGAGTCCACTGGAATTTCACACCCTTTTTCAACAGTCTAGTTATCGGGAGGCTAAGTCAGAGAAACCACCAATAAAGCGTCTATAGAAATTGGCAAAGCCGAGAAAACTTTGCGTCTCCTTAACCGTTTGTGGTGCTTGCCAACGGTGAATGGCCTCCACCTTCTGTGGATCCATACTAAGTCCCTGAGGGGAGATTACGAATCCCAGGAAGCTTACTTGCTGAGTATGGAAATGGCATTTCTCTAGCTTACAATACAGATGGTTATCTCGCAGCCTTTCTAGCACCCCTTTCACGTGGATTACGTGTTCTTGCATTGAGGAGAATAAATCAGAAGGTCATCGATATAAGCAACAACACATACATCCAACATGTCCTTAAGTACCTCATTGATAAAAAATTGAAAAGCGGACGGGGCATTACATAGCCCAAAGGGCATCACCATGTATTCATATAACCCGTACTTGGTACAAAAAGCTGTCTTCCATTCGTCTCCCTCCTTGATTCTTACCAGATGTTATGCCCCACGCAGGTCTAACTTGGTGAACACTCGGGCGTCCTTTATCTGATCAAGGAGGGAAGATATCAGCGGCAAGGGATACCTGTTCTTTATGGTAATGGTATTCAGTGCCCTATAGTCTATACAACATGTAAGACCCCCCTCTCTTTTCGGTATAAAAAAAAGAGAAGATGAAGCAGGCGATCTCGAAGGGCGAATAAACCCTATTCTCAGCATCTCGTCCAGGTATTCTCGCAAATACACATTTTCTTTTTCTGTTAAGGAGTACACTCTACTGCAAGGTATGCGAGCCCCCGTTTGCAAGTCTATCCTACAGTCATAGACCCTGTGCGGTGGGAGACTAGAGGCCTGTTCTACATCAAATATGTCTTGGAGATCCTGATACACGGAGGGCAAAGCACTATCCTCAGTATTAGTAAATGATACAGTCTTCTTAAGGTCACCCATATCGGGAAGAATATGCTCCTTACAAAGGTCGTGGTTAAAGGTCAATGTCATTGTTTTCCAATCGATAAAGGGGCTGTGTTGACATAACCAAGGTAGCCCTACAATTGCTGGAAACTGCGGAGACTGTATTAGATCGAATGAAATAAGCTCTTGGTGTCTTTTCTCAATAACTAGCGTCAACCCAATGGTAGTATGCTTAATGGGACCAGACTTCAGAGTGCTACCATCAATTGTTGTAACTTCTTCCCAAGAGGACTTAGACACCCAAGGGATTTTCTTGTTCTGAGCCCATTGTGCAGCCATAAAATTACCTGAAGCGCCAGAATCAACCATTATGTGCACCTCTACCGTTTGCTGCTCCCATTGTAAGCGAGAGGAGAGAAGGAAGTGACGGGGATGTGATGCCGCTACCTCCACAGATGAGACAATCAAACCTGAATAACCCGAAATCCTTGTCTCTTGAGACTTCGGGCTCACTAGTTTTCCGAACGCCTTATCTGTTTTGGCTTGACAGGACACTCTCTTAGGAAATGGCCCTGCTTTCCACAGTACAGGCAGAGCTTCTTATCGCGTCTTCTCTGTCTTTCGTCTTCACTAAGGGGCCCTCTTATGCTCCCTATTTGCATAGGTTCTGTTTCTTCGGTTATTCTCTCTGGTTCAGGTTTCCTCTCTCTATACGCAAAAACCCTTCCCTCTGATCTGCCCCTTTCTCTCTTACGCTCACTGATTCTGTGATCTAATTTGACCACTAAACCTACCAGAGCAGTGCATGACTCCGGAGGGTCTACAACTTGTGCCAATGCATCCTTTAGGTCTTCTCTTAGCCCCTTATAAAACAATGCGCTACGCTTTTCCTCAGGCCACCCCGCCTCAGCTACTAATCTGTAGAAGGAGGAAATATAAGAGGTTAACTCCTTGGTTCCTTGACGTAGTGTTAATAGTTCTGTATCAGCTGAGTGTGTGAAGGTATGTCTATCAAACAGCTTTTTGAGTTCTCTTCTGAAGGCATTATAGTCTTGTAGCAATGGATCGTTTCTTTCAATCAGGGGTATCGTCCAATTGGCTGCAGACCCCCCTAGATAGGAAATAACAAACGCCACCTTAGCTTGGTCTGTAGGAAAGCAGGAGGCCTTGCACATGAAGTGGAGCTGACACTGACTGATAAAGGCCGCAAACTTAGTGGTATCACCGAAAAAACGCTCAGGGGGGCGCTAAAGGGATAGGCGGAGGAGTGGTTACATGTATTACTGGAATGTTAGACCCGGGACTCTGGGACCCTCTACCAAGATCTGTTCTTATTTCACGTTGTATGGTATCTACTCTATTTGATAAGGATTGGGTTTCCACCTGTAGGTTACCCAGCATGTGGGCCAAATCAGCAAGTGACACCTGATTAACATCCATGACATCCGGGCAGAAAGAAATACTATTCTTTTTGGGCTTCGCGTTCTGTCAGGCTCTCACCTGTATTTCTGCAGGAACGTCATGGATGAGAAGAAAGGTCCACAACTTCCCTAAGTCACCTATGGCACCCGACAATATCAAGGTGGCAATGGTAACCCGGGGAAGAAGGGAAACAAAACAAGGAAAGAAGGGGAAGAACTCCGCTTCGGGACTCAGGCCACCACAGGATCGTCAGGACACGTAAAAAGGCTGTGGGTGTGCAGGAGAGCGTTAGAACACAGTTTCGAGAATCAAGACATTTTGCTAATTTGTCTGTAATATTTGTTAATTCTCTCTATCCTACCTTAAGCCTTTGAATATCCCTTCTTCTTTCAATAAACTGGTAATGTGAATATATATACAGTGTTTTTGGGACTTGCCGCTGATGCTATAAGAAAAAGAAAGAAGAAAAAAGGACGTGAGCGAAGGAGCCCCTTCTGAAAAGAATATGAGGTAATAAGGGTTAGAGACTAATCATGTGCCCACCTATACTTCAAGTGTAGCATGTAGAACAATCCCCCTGTAATGGTCTGGAGCAACTGCCGTTCATAAATGATATAACCTTTCATTCAGGTACATAACTGTTTTTCTTTCTTTGCCAAGTAGACCCTGTTTAAGCGGCGCGGACCCCCCACAACCCCCAGAGCACAGGATCAGGTAAGCGATACACAATATAGATTCTTGATATAACAAGTCAGCGCGAGAGCGCTGTTACCGTGACATGATAGACTCAGCTTTCTGTCTCTCTCTGTGGCTCTTTTCCAATTCCAGGAAACCGGAACGAACGCGCCGAGGCCCGCCAAGGAAGGATGAACCGACTGGAGAACGCCGCAACACGCCGAGATGCTCACGAGGAACCCGACAACCCGGAAGAGTACAGGTAAGAACGGAAACCGGAACTCCGACACCGCTAGAACGCGAAGCGCGTTTGATTGAGGGAAGCCAGGCTTTAACTTGCCTGACCCATCTCCGCGCCTGCGTGGTGGAAGCCGGCGGCCATTTTGGTAGTTTGCTGCTCCCCGTTTGCCCGCGCGCAATCCTGACAGTCCGTTCTACAATAGCAGATGGGAGGTTGCAGACTACTGGGTGACTTATACCCTGCGGAACAATACATCTCCTTTCAGGAGGCCAGAGAGACACTCTCGGTGGGTGAACGACAATACCTACCATATGAAAAATTAGTTAGGACTGCCAGAGACATCTGGACAAGATTCTCCAGCGCACTGCCCTGACAGACGTTAAAAATGATGCTCAATGTAGGAAAGTGTGGACATCTCATATCCGTGTTGTACAAGGCTCTAAAGGCTGACAGGCCGAGGTGAGATATGACCCCATTAAATTGACAGCTACCTCTCCCCAAGACACGTCGATGGGTGCGGAACAGACAACATAAATAAATATGTCTACATACCTCGCTTCCATTAAGGAACATAACATCCATGAAAAGCGAGTAACTTTCATACCACACCGTCTCCCCACCATGCAAGATTTGGAAGCCCTTGACAAATGATAGAAACACTCACGAAAGCATGCAGCTAACAGACAGTCTCAAGAAATCAGTGCAGGAAATCAGGTTGACTCTGCTTATCAACCAAGCAGCAGGAAAAAAGCTGAAACAACATGGAGAAAAGCATGCTCAGAGCACATTCTCTACACACATATAATGGCACAGTTTTCACATGCAAGTTTCCTGGTTCACAATAGTTTCTAAGCTTACAGACCAAGAACTTGATTTAAGGAATGCACTGCTTACCATATCAGTTAACCTACAAGAGGCACGTACCCACTCCCTTCATATCAGAAATGGCATTACCTTTGCCACTGGATTCAAGCTAGCCTGTTTAATGAGGGGTGACATCTCGATACCGGTCCTAGGATGCCTGTTTCTGGTCCAGGCAGGACCTGGCCTGGCACTTTAGGCTGGACTGTTCCCATGAGGAACAGGGCCAAGACTAATTTGCACATGGCTGGGTCCAAACTGGGGTGGCTAAGTGAGCAGAAGAACGATGATGGACTAAACCCAGGTCTGTGACTGGGGATGAGTGTCTGAAAAGTTTCAGCACTCTGTCCATCATCTTATTGTGTTTGCTATGTTCGCCCTAAGTGGCCAAGGTTTGCCCAGACGTGGGTCCCTTGTTCACTTTGCCACTGGATTCAAGCTAGCCTGGCTGATGAGGGGTGAAACCCCCAAACCCGTCCTAGGATGCTTGTTTCAGTTCCAGGGAGGATCTGGCCTGACAGTTTGGCTGGACTGTGCCCATGAGGAACAGGGTCAAGAAAGATTTACATATGGCTGGGTCCAAACTGGGATGGTTTAGTGAGCAAAAGAACGGTGATGGATTAAACCCAGATCTGTGAATGTGGGGGAGGGTCTGAAAAGTTTCAGCACTCTGTCCATCATCCTATTGTATTTGCTATGTTCGCCATAAGTGGCCAGGGTGTGCCCAGACGTGGGTCCCTTGCTCACTTTGCCACTGGATTCAAGCTAGCCTGGCTGATGAGGGGTGAAACCCCGAACCCAGTCCTAGGATGCTTGTTTCCGGTCCAGGGAGGACCTGGCCTGGCAGTTCAGGCTGGACTGTTCCCATGAGGAACAGGGTCAAGACTGATTTGCATATGGCTGGTGCCAAACTGGGGTGGCATAGTTAGCAAAAGAACGATGATGGATTACACCCAGATCTGTGACTAGGGGTGACTGTCTGAAAAGTTTCATCACTCTGTCCTTCATCTTATTGTGTTTACCTGTCCTCCCAACTGATTCTGTGTTCTCACTCCCTATCTAGGAATAAGCTGTAACTTCACTAAGCCCAGAATAGTTGATGCACTACAGAGATGATTTCTTGTCATTAACTCTTCAAAAGCTAACTTAGAATTTAACAGTATGCACTTACATGCATTTTCTACAAGGTTTGAGTAAAGTGGGCACTATTTGAGGTTGGATACAACTTGCTTAGTCCCGAAGGATTTGCAATACATCAAGGACATACAGTGCTATCCACATGTCACAGCTAAAATATTTCAGCATCTAACTAGCTGGAAGATACTGCCATCTCCAATAAGGGAGAGAATAAATGCTTTGAAGATGAATAGCCTGCTCGCTTCTGCTGTATCTGTTCTCAATGTTCCCCTGCCCTTGCCTTCTCTTGTGATTAGGGAATCGCATGCTCCTGTAAACACATTTATGTGGAACGGGAAACACCATGACTGCCTTGCCATTACTACAGACAAGGAGAAAGGGGGAATATGACCCGATTATGAAAGGTCTGGGCAAATAACCAATATGTTGCATACACCAATAACTGTATGTAATTCATGTACATTGGTACTTTATGTCCATTTTCCTAATCTCAGCAATGTGCGATCTACAATTTTGGTGCGTAAACACTTGGAGGGTCAGGAAAATAAAGGCTTCACTTTACATTTATTACTTGATAACATTTTATTGTGTCTGGCTTTTGTAGGAGGCCATAGACCTAAGAGAAGAGGTGGAAAGGCGAGTGGCTAGCTGCCTCCCATGTCACAATTCTCTTTTCCTGCATCTCCAAAGTCCTTAAAGAAGTAGTGCAATGATGCATTTTGTTGTGGTGCCACCACCCACCATCTCAAGTCCCTGACCAGTCCACTGGAGACTGTGGACACCTGACATTCTTGGCAACTATACCACCCTAGTCTAATAAAGAAGATATTAAGGATGAGAGCGAGGAAAGGACAAACTGACATGAGGGAAGGTGATGAAACTCCTGGTATTTTTTCAAGTGCATTGGAATGATAAGCTCGCTCACGCTTGTCTTAGTGATTTTAAGATTCTATAATGATATACTTTGGTCTCAAGCCTTTGACCTTGTGCTCTGGGTACGTGACGTGGCCTCTGGCCATAGCTTACAACCGGCCTTTGTGGTCTCAGTGTCCACTGAGCATGATCTTCAGCCATGTGTTCCAAACAGTGGGCTCAGGGCGTGGCCTCCGCGTGCTCTGCACCCAGTCTCTTCTGTCAGTGCCCACTTCAGCACTGTATTCATTAGATTTGTAAAATATATTTTAACTAAGAATCTCTAAAGAGATCTGCAGATCCAAGAAGAGGGGTGCCATGATTTCATGGGTCTGTGGGTCTCATGGATCAGCTGGGTTTAGGAGTCATTATTTTGAACAGTGGCTCCTAGATGTAAAACTGTTTTTTGAAAAAATGAGGGCATTGTCTTCTAAATTGTAATCCTCCCATATCCTCCCTGGGGCTGTGTGATCCTTCAGCAGCCACCTCCTACCGCCATCCCATTTATTTCTGTCAGGCAGAATCCACGAAATGCTTAGGACATAATGATTCACTTTGATATTGGATAGTTTATTTTAATAAAAATAATATTAATTATAAAAAGAAGCCCACAATACGCCACAGATACCTTGCATTGCTAAGTAGCAGGTGCTACACAAAATTTTCCAGTTGTGGTGAGTGACTGATACTATTCAAATCCACGGAATATTTTAGGATCTGCAGATACAGAAATGACCCACAGGAAAGAAAAATCCATGCCCATCTATGTATTATATAGTCCTAAAATCCTCATTAATGGACAGTTTACAAATTAGAAATCCAATTATACATAAAATTAACTCTTTGAACTCTGCCTGACACCTTTCAGGAACCCAAATATCTCAAAAACAACTGCATGGATTTACAGCAAATCACAGAAAAGCCTTTTCTGACTAAAGTTCTATCTTCATATCATATTTGTAAATGTCAGTAATTTTTGCTGTAGAAAAATCAAACCCCTTAAAGAAGTTAAAAAGAGAAAGACTTCCTTAGATCACCCCACATTTCGTTTTTCCAACCTGGTATGATGAACCTAAGCTGCGTGAGGATCTTAAAAGGATGCAATTGTAAGAAAAATATTAACATACAACAATAAGGCAAATTTACAATGTCAGTACAACTAGAGAAGTCATTGTAAGTGGGGAAATGTTGATAGAAAAATAGTCTTTTTAGTTTTCATAGGTTTCATAGAAGGGAATCATCCTAATAATTGGTGGAATGGAATTCCAGAGTCTGAGTGCACTTTCTGAGAATGATTGAGTGTTCTTTCTTTTCTGAAGATTGGAATTTCCAGTAGAAAGGTCTTGGCACTTCGTAAAATCCTTTGACCCCTTTCACCCCATGAGATAACTACTTTCTTTGATAGGTAGCTTTTGGTTTCAGAGTAGGGGTGTTTGTGAATGATATATGCCAAAAAGATGGGGCTTTTTTCGTCAATCGGACCCAAATCAAACTGGAGAGATATGGTTCAATGTCCTAGTTTCAGTGACCAGTCTGGCTGCAGAATGGAGTGTTGTTTTCAGGGGAATAAGATTGATTTTTGGTGTGCCAATCAGAAGGGAGTTCCCATGATCTAATCCGACAGGATTACCAATTGGACTATTGTTTGAAATTCTCAAGAGGGGGGGAAGAATTTAGAAGTTTAATTTGGAATTGAGCATTTTTGCCTAGGAAGATTGTGTGTGATTGGAAGTTGTATCTTGTCAAGAAGGAAGCCTAGCAATGTGCTACACTGTGGCAGTCTAAGATAGTAAGAGCATGAGCCATGATTACACTGGTATTGAGTTGGAGAGAGATGTCAGCATGAATTCTGTTTTTGAAGGGTTTAAATTAAGGTGGTGGTATATAACACAAGATTGTTTTTTTCCATAATCAATGTCAGGTTGGTAATGTCTCCTGGGAGGTTACTTTTAAGCGTAGATGAGTGTCATCAGTGTAAGAGTGGTAAAAAATCATAGCATTTTCAGTAACCCTATAAGTGGTTCCATGTATAAATTGAACTGAGAAGGAGAGAAAATAGAGCCTTGGGGAACTCATTCTAGAATTGGAGACTGGTTTGTTTTACCTGTTTTTATACATTGGCAATGATTTTTTAAGATAAACCAACTGAGGCCTGTCCCTCTGATTGCTATTCTTCTGTTGAGGATTTTCAGGATTGTGTCATGGTTGATCTTGTTAAATGCTGCTGAGAGATCAAAGAGGATGAGGAGTCAGGAGTCTCACATATCAGTGATGAGCAGTGCATCATCAACAATTTGGAGGATCGCATACTCCGTGCTGTGTCCCCTTCTAAAACTGGATTGGTAGTCATTGAGAAGGTTGTTTTAGGTAATGAATTGTTTGAGTTGGGTCTCCGGGCATCTATCTAGACCTTTTGCTTGAAAATGAAGATTCAAAATTCGTCGATAGTTATTGAGGTATTTGGAGTTTGCTTCCATTTTTCTGAGTAGGGAAGTGACTTATCCAATCTTTAACAGAAAATATTTCTTCATTATGCCATAAATTATGAATACTTAAATCAAAAGGCACCTGGGTGTGATTTTGACCAGTATTTAAAAAGGCAAGTGCGACAGGTTGCACCAGTATGATTTTATCAAGTTGCCTCAAAAAGTTGTGGGAGAGGTACTGATATCCATAGTGATAGCACTTAGATTGGGAAAGTGAGTGTCAAAATCTCACCTGTATTTCCACAGGAACGCCATGAAATTGAAGAATGATCCACAACGTCCCCGAATCACCTACACGCCCAATGTAGAATTGAACCATAACAGGTGACTCGGGAAGAAGGGAAACAAAACAAGGGAAGGAGGGGAAAACAAGTCTTCTTCGTAGTTCAGTAGCAGCCAGAGTGCACCAAGAGAAGTAAAGAGCTGTGAAATAAGAGGGAATATACGTTAGGATATAACAAAGCACACGCTCTATTCTGCCTTATGTGTACGAGCTGCTTTTACCTAAACATCCCTTTCTTCTGTTACAGGTAGCAGTGAAATGTCCTGGTGTCCCAACCACTATGTCCTACTGTAAAGAGAAAACAGGTATGAAATATACTGGAGTACCCTCGGAACTAAAGCTGTAAGTAAGAGCACCTTGCCCACCTTTTCTAGTAGACTTTAATTCGATCTAAAAGGACTTGTGGAGCGGTGTGTCTGAATCATAACAATAGTCTTTGCTTCCTCTCTAACGCTTCCTTTAGGGACTTAACAGAACCTTCAATAAAGGGAACAACCCCCGGATAATGCTGGTCCCCACATCAGGTAAGCGAGAGAAACATAAATACACTTCCAATATCAAACTATGAAAAGAAACTGGCAGCGCTTCGGCGCTGTTACCGTAACCACGGTGAAAAAGGTCTCTAAAAGTCCATCTTTTATCTTCTGGCAAGGTTTCCAGGAACCGGACTGAAGGGCTGGTGAAGATTGCTCCAGAGAAAGGGAATCCGTGATCCAGGCGGAGAGAAGTAGCAGGTAAGTGAATTTGCCTCCCTGGTAGCGCAGGAGAATCCAGGAGACGAACAGGAGAGGATTTCAGCGTAGACGCGAGCCGCCGGCATCGACGGACGCGACGCGGAAGTGAGGGAACGCGGCGGACCGGAAGTTAGTGAACGAGCAATTGCGAGCAGGAAAGAACAGACGCGAAGCGCCGTCACTCTAATGGAGCCGGTATTTACGTTACCTGCGCCTGCGCGTCATTTGACTAACGGCCATCTTTGTAGTTCAGAGGCCCCTGGATCTGCAGGCGTGACAGCACACCCCCCTCGGCCCCCCACCGGCTTGGGTTTGTCGGGATGGAGCCTATGAAAAGCCCGCAATAAGCGAGGGCGTGTACCTGACCGGCAGGTTCCCAAGTGCGTTCCTCGACTCCATATCCTTTCCAATGTATAAGATACTGGAGTCTGTTTCTCACTCTCCGGGAGTCTATGATAGCTCCTACTTCATATTCTGGTTCATTGTCCACCATGACCGGACCAGGAGCAGCAGGAATACGAGTCCCGGGGACTACAGGTTTCAAAAGGGACACGTGAAAAACCGGGTGACACTTCAAAGAGTCAGGCAGATCCAGCTTCATGGCCACTGGGTTTATTATCTTACAGATCTTATATGGCCCTATGTACTTGGGTTTAAATTTACAGGACCCTCTCAGGGTTAAGTTCTTTGATGACAGCCATACCTCGTCCCCTTGTTTGTAGGATGGTTCTAGGCTTCTGTGAGCATCCGCCCCTTTCTTATAGCTAGCCTTGGCCCTGTCAAGATTTATCAGTGTGGACTTGTGTACCCTCTGTATATCTTGTACCATATCTACCACTGCCGGTATGGAACAAGAAGAAAGCCGGGGAATAGACAGTATTCTGGGATGATACCCGTAGGTGCAATAAAAGGGTGTATACGTCGTGGAAAAATGATAGCTATTATTGTAGGACAGCTCTGCTAGCCATACTAAGTCATCCCATTCCTCTTGCGAGTGTAAAACCTGACACCTGATATATTGTTCGAAACACTGATTTACTCTCTCAGTCTGCCCATCAGTCTGTGGGTGGTGACTAGATGACAATCGTACGTCTATGTGTAAGAGAGTACACAACCCTGCCCAAAATTTGGAAATGAACTGAGCCCCCTATCGGATACTAGGATTGAAGGGAGCCCATGTAAGCGTACCACCTGTTGTAGAAATATCGAGGCCAATAGTCTTGAAGAGGGAAGCCCCGTCAAGGGGATAAAGTGTGCTGTCTTCGAAAACATATCCACTACCACCAAGAGGGTAGTGTTTCCTTTCTTTGTGCGTGGTAATTCTACTATGAAGTCGAGGGAGACTGTATGCCAGGGACAAGGGGGTTAGGTAGTGGTTGTAAGAGCCCTGCCGGTCTTTGATGAGAGGCTTTACCCTGAGCACACACATGACATGTCTGGATATAACGTTTTGTATCCCTTCCCATCGTGGGCCACCAAAAATACCTCTTGAGTGAGTCCATGGTTTTCTTGTATCCAGGGTGCCCAGCAAGAGGATGTGTGTGACACCATTCTAAGGCCTGTGATCTCAGGTTTTGAGAGGGGAGTACTAACCCACCTTGTACATAAGCCAATTCCTGCTCTATGGTAACCTCCTGTGTGCTCACTACTTCTTCCATACCTGGGGATGTCTGTGCTTCATGGACCTGCCTTACAAAATCCACATCAGAACATAGAACTCCTACAATGCGATTTTGGGGAATGATAGGGGGTGGTTCTTCTAAAACAGGCAAGGGTTCGTATCCAAAACGAGACAGGGTGTCTGCTTTGCCGTTATTTTTCCAGCTTGAAATTGTATAATAAAGTCATATTCGCTAAAAAACTGGCTCCATCTCAACTGTCTCATGGATAACGCTCTCGCAGACTTCAGAAATTGTAAGTTGCGATGATCTGTAAGAACTGTAATAGTGTGATTTGCACCCAATAAGTACTGCCTCCACTCCTCAAAGACCTTCTTTATGGCTAATAGTTCTTTGTCCCCTATGGAATAATTCATCTCCGCAGGTGTCAGCTTTTGGAGTAATATGCCACTGGGTGAAGGGCTCCTGTAGAGCGTTCTATTTGAGACAGAACCCCCCCAACTGCCACTTGGGACGCATCTGCCTCAACTACGTAGGGACTAGAGGGGTCAGGATGATTTAGGATAGGAGCCTGTGTGAAAGCCTTCTTCAGTCTGTTGAACGCGTCTTCTGCTTCAAGTGACCAGTGAAAAGCACTCCCTTTTCTTAGCAACTTAGTGATAGGAGAAGCGAGGTCGGAGAAATTACATATGAATCGCCTGTAAAAATTGGCGAAACCAAGGAAACTCTGTGTCTCTTTCACTGTCTGAGGGGCCTGCCACCGATGGATTGCTTCTACCTTGTGCGGATCCATGCTAAGTCCTTGAGGAGAGATAACAAAACCCAAAAACTAACCTCTTGCACATGGAACTGGCATTTCTCCAATTTACAATATAATTGGTTTTCCTGTAATCTTTCCAAAACTCTCTTTACGTGTCTCTCATGTTCTTGCACAGTTGGGGAAAATATCAAGAGGTCATCAATATAGGCTATAACATATTTATCAAGCATGTCTTTCAACACCTCGTTGATCAAAAACTGAAAAGCTGAAGGAGCATTACAGAGCCCAAAAGGCATCACTAGGTACTCGTATAAACCATATTTAGTGCAAAAAGCCGTTTTCCATTCATCTCCCTCCTTGACGCGCACCAGATGATAAGCACTACGTAAATCTAGTTTGGTGAACACACGTGCGTCCTTGATCTGATCAAGGAGGGAGGAAATCAACGGCAACGGGTATCTGTTCTTCACTGTGATCGCATTAAGGGCTCTATAATCTATACAACATCTAAGGCCCCCTTCCCTCTTAGGTATAAAAAAAAGAGAGGATGAAGCAGGGGATCTAGAAGGACGAATAAAGCCAATCCTCAACATTTCATCCAAGTAGTCTCGTAGATACACATTCTCCTTTTCTGTTAAAGAGTAAACTCTGCTGCAGGGTATGCGAGCACCAGGCTGCAGGTCAATCCTGCAGTCATAGACTCGATGCGGTGGAAGACGTGTGGCCTGCTCTACGTCAAACACTGCTTTGTGATCTTGATAGATTGTAGGTAATGGGCTGTCCATTAGAGAACGGCTAGAGAACCACTGTTCCTCGGCTCTTCTGCAGCGGGAACAACATGATCCCTACAAGAATCATGATCGAAGGTAATAGTCATAGCCTTCCAGTCAATCGAAGGACCATGCCGACTTAGCCATGGTATCCCTAATATGACGGGGAATTGGGGGGACTGAATGATATCAAAGGCTATATATTCGTGATGTTTCTGCTCAATAACCAAAAACAACTCTACAGTGGAGTGTGTAATGGGCCCAGATTTTAGTGTACTACCATCAATGGTTGTGACTTCTTCCCAAAGCGGTTTAGAAACCTGGGGTATTTTCCACTTTAGTGCCCATTGGGTGTCCATAAAATTCCCTGAAGCACCAGAATCTATCATCACCTGCACCTCCACCGCCTGCTGTTCCCACACTATGCGGGAGGTGAGCATGAAATGGCGAGACTGGTTTAACGGTATGTCTAAAGATGAGACAAGTAATCCTGAACTACCCGAAGTCTCTGTCTCGGAAGACTTCAGGCGTGCTAGTTTTCTGACCCTCTTTGTTTAGGTTTGACGGGACATTCTCTAAGAAAATGGCCCGGCTTACCACAATACAGGCACAATCGTCTTTCACGCCTTCTTTGTCTCTCTTCATTAGAGAGAGGACCTCTTATACTCCCAATTTGCATGGGCTCAGGTTCCTCTACCATTTTATCCGGCTCTGGTTTCCTTTCGCGATAAGACACCCATCTGGCCTCTGACTTACCCCTCTCTCTTTTCCTTTCACTGATTCGGTGGTCCAATTTAACCACCAAATCAATAAGAGCAGGGCAGGATTCTGGAGGGTCTACCACCTGGGCAAGGGCGTCCTTTAGGTCGTCCCTTAGCCCCTTGTAAAACAGAGCACTGCGTTTTCCTCGGGCCACCCTGCTTCTGCTACTAGTCTATGAAACGTAGATATGTAAGTTGTTAAGTCCTTGGTGCCTTGCTTCAGGGTCAGTAGTTCAGTGTCAGCTGAGTGAGTGAATGTGTGTCTATCAAAAAGTTTTTGAATTCCTATTTGAAGGCGTTATAATTCTGCAACAAAGGATCATTCCTTTCTATTAATGGTATTGCCCAATTAGCCGCAGACCCCCCAAGATATGATATGATAAAAGCCACTTTAGCTTGATCAGTAGGGAAGCAGTTAGCCTTACACATAAAGTGAAGCTGGCACTAGCTTATGAAAGCTGCGAATCTAGTGGTATCACCCAAAAAACGCTCGGGTGGTGCCAAAGGAATAGACTGAGGGGTTGACACCTGTATCACAGGATTGTGGACACTAGTACTCGGTATCTCTTGCCTGGGTTCGGAACTTCTTTCTTGCTGTAATACATCTAACCTAGTGGATAGGGCTTGAGTTTCAGCCTGCAAACTTCCCATCATGTGAGCTAAATCAGCCAATGTCACCTGACTGAATTCCATGGCGTTCGGGTAGAAAGAAAGGTAATTTCTTTTTCAAGGCTTCGCGTTCTGTCAAAATCTCACCTGTATTTCCACAGGAACGCCATGAAATTGAAGAATGGTCCACAACGTCCCCGAATCACCTACACGCCCAATGTAGAATTGAACCATAACAGGTGACTCGGGAAGAAGGGAAACAAAACAAGGGAAGGAGGGGAAAACAAGTCTTCTTCGTAGTTCAGTAGCAGCCAGAGTGCACCAAGAGAAGTAAAGAGCTGTGAAATAAGAGGGAATATACGTTAGGATATAACAAAGCACACCCTCTATTCTGCCTTATGTGTACGAGCTGCTTTTACCTAAACATCCCTTTCTTCTGTTACAGGTAGCAGTGAAATGTCCTGGTGTCCCAACCACTATGTCCTACTGTAAAGAGAAAACAGGTATGAAATATACTGGAGTACCCTCGGAACTAAAGCTGTAAGTAAGAGCACCTTGCCCACCTTTTCTAGTAGACTTTAATTCGATCTAAAAGGACTTGTGGAGCGGTGTGTCTGAATCATAACAATAGTCTTTGCTTCCTCTCTAACGCTTCCTTTAGGGACTTAACAGAACCTTCAATAAAGGGAACAACCCCGGATAATGCTGGTCCCCACATCAGGTAAGCGAGAGAAACATAAATACACTTCCAATATCAAACTATGAAAAGAAACTGGCAGCGCTTGGGCGCTGTTACCGTAACCACGGTGAAAAAGGTCTCTAAAAGTCCATCTTTTATCTTCTGGCAAGGTTTCCAGGAACCGGACTGAAGGGCTGGTGAAGATTGCTCCAGAGAAAGGGAATCCGTGATCCAGGCGGAGAGAAGTAGCAGGTAAGTGAATTTGCCTCCCTGGTAGCGCAGGAGAATCCAGGAGACGAACAGGAGAGGATTTCAGCGTAGACGCGAGCCGCCGGCATCGACGGACGCGACGCGGAAGTGAGGGAACGCGGCGGACCGGAAGTTAGTGAACGAGCAATTGCGAGCAGGAAAGAACAGACGCGAAGCGCCGTCACTCTAATGGAGCCGGTATTTACGTTACCTGCGCCTGCGCGTCATTTGACTAACGGCCATCTTTGTAGTTCAGAGGCCCCTGGATCTGCAGGCGTGACAGTGAGAGGAAGGACAAAGGAAGTTGCTAGTTATTGTTAGTTCAGAAAGAGAGATGTTTTTGAATTAGTTAGTTGTGTGTGTGTGTCCCCTTCTAGTTCAGGATGTGTGGGCATGCCACAATATGTTTTAGGGAGCAGCATGGAACCCAAAATTGACTCAGCCGCATCTCATGCTGTAATTCAAGTTCTTGCATCCCTATCTTGGATGAGGTGTGTAGTCTCAGCTTGTTTCAGAATGCTTATGAGGGCAGACATGAAGCTTTTAGGTTTGCACTTTTTGGCTGCTCTTCATCATGGTTGCCAGCACACATACCTGGCTCTGATTGAAGAGGAGCAGGGGACGCACTTCTTTGTTCCAGAACATTCTTCCGAGAGTGGCAACATAGTTTAAATTGATGCTTTTAGGCAACTCTGGTCCTGGTCTACAATATCCGCTCCACTAATTCTCCTTACAGGTGAGCAGGGGACACGCTGCTACTCTGTTATAAAAACATGGGTATTGTGTAGTGACTCATTTCAGATAGCCTAATGGAAGATCAGTCTTTGCATTACGAGGACCTGTGTTTGCATTCCAGTTTGGAGTTACTAAGAAGTGAGATAGTATTGTGAATTGAAAAAAGAGAGAGAAGGGACATGGCTTGGATGGAGTGGAAAATGGGAGCATAACTCTGCTGCTCCGGCTCGTATTGGCAATTTCCATCGCCACAATGACACAAATGTAGCCCTGCTCGACGAAATGGAACATTATAGGGAGAGAAAGCAGACCATCGCTATATTGCAGTAAGGAGAAACCATAGAATCGCCTGCCACAGAGATATTTTCTCTCATTACCTTTGCGGCCTGACACAGCCTACATACAACCGTGAACCACCACTACTGGCGCACCACGGTGACCAGCCGAACCACGCCAACTCGTCACTTACACCGCAAGTTTCACCTCCAGCCAGTGGCACAATGGGCTGTTCACAGAATCTACTCAGAATGTTTTAGAGACTGGTGAGTGCCGCACCAGCTACTCTTTATTCATGTGGTTAGTTCCTGACACAAATCCACTACTTCCTCCTCTGATCTGCTGAGTCCAAGTCAAGAGGGTGACTGTTGTTTCATCATTCACATTTTTCTTTCACCCACTACAGCACACAGCAAGAGCAGCGAGTCAGCCCACTTAAGCCAATGGCTAACTTCACTGTAAGGGATGGCCTTCTGCTCTGTCCCAAAAGTACATCCACACAAAATGGTTTCCTTCTGTACCAGGGATTGCTATGGCAAAGTGTAAGTTGTAAATGTAAATTGAAAGGACAAAAGAATATTTTTGCTTTCGGCTAATCTTGATTTTTTTATTAGCGAGGGCACGGCAACTCCTCAAAAATAGTTTTGCAAACAAATCGCAAACCAAAACAAGCTTTGACAAAGCCAAATGTTTGGCAGCCAATGCCAGACTTACTGACTTTGCTAATGGTGGTTTCTTTCAGGAACCATTTCATAGGTTCATCTACAGCATATTATAATCTAAATATATGGCATGTTGCCACCTAGGAATAAACATATTCAATTTTCGTTATTCAAGTTAATATCACTAATCTAAATAATTCACTGAGGTCCTACAGGATATCTATTGTGCCTTTGCCACTACATCTGTATGCATTGAAAAAGTGGCTTTGTGCTTTAAAACATGTGTTATTTTACAAAATATTGAAAAGTGCATCATTCTGTGCTCCAACATAATATGTGCCAAACTTTATATAGCTAACTAAATCTTATGTTTGATATAACTACTAATGTAATAGTACTTTAACATGTGTTTTGGTGCTCCCTATTAGACTGTTAGTACAATGTTGTGGCTGAATCGGATAGATGGGACATCGACCCAGAGATTCAGGTGGCCCAAAAAGATAGCTTGATCTGAGATAAAACAGATATATTTTATTTGGTTAATTTGAGGTGGTTGGAGAAGGAGCCATCTAGGTGTCTCTTGGGTTGGTAGTAAATAACAGCACAGGCGAGAGAGGTGGTTGTGATACTGACAACTTTCATAATGAGATCTCTAAAGGATTCACAAGGGTGGTCCTGAAGCTCTTTAAATGTGAGGGAATGTGATAGAGAATGTCATTCCGCCTCATTTTCCTTATCTCTGTTTTTCCTCGGGATGTTGTTGTTTGGAGAGAGGAGGTTAGCTGTGTCAGTTACTGATAAGCTGTTGAACCAGATTTCAGTGATGGTTAGTAAGTGAAGAGTTTTTAGAAATATGAGGCCATTGATGTCATAGTCACTGTTAGAAGGTGGGTCTCTAGTTAGCAGGGGTATGCACCCTGTCCAAGTAGGGACCACAATCCTAGTCACGGTAAGCTAGATACACACCAAAAGATAACCTGTGCTCACCCTCTGGTAGCTTGGCACAGAGCAGTCAGGCTTATCTAAAGAGGCAAAGTGTAAAGTATTTGTGTAACACACACACAGTAACACAAAATAAAAACACCACAAAATTACTTCACAAAGGTCTAGAAACACAGAGAATATTTTTATGAGGAAATCAATACCAAAAAGACAAACATCCAATAAGTAGAACTGGAGTTCTGATTTTTTTTAAAGAGTAATACAAAGATAGTGCTTAGCAGTCAATAGCGCTAAAAGGATACTTGAGGTCGCGCTAAACCGGGGTAAATCCAAAGTTCAGGTCGACCATGATGGATGGCAGGCCGAGTACAGGACTCAGATAGGTCCCACTGACAAAGTACCTTGGAGGGAGCAAGTGCCTACGTTGAAGACTTGATGCGAGGAGACGTGGCGTCATTGATCCCGTGGATGGAGGTGAAGCGTCTGTGCTGACCCGTGCAGTTGATGAAGGCTTCAGGGTCGAACCCCTTTACAATGCAGGTGCTGTGTCGTCATCGAGCCGCTCTGTCTGTCGTCAACGAGCCGTGCAGTCCGTTAAGGCGATGTCGTTGATCGGCTCCAGCATCAGAGTCAAAGGGCACTGCATCGGTTCCGATCGGAACACAGTTGTCACTGTGTCAATTCTGATGAACTTGGACAGCAGAAATCAACTTTCCAGGGGCCAGGCCTGGTTTGGTACCACTTGGCAGGGCAGGACTCACAGATGGCAGAGTACCAGTGCTGTTGAAGGAAGTCTTTGAAGGCCCTGAGACTTCAGAACAGGGGGCAAGCCATGAAGCCCGTGGAGTTACTCTGGGTTTAAGTGAGATGGGTCCAGTCCTTGTCCTCAGCAGGGCAGAGATCAGCAGGCAGCAGGGCAGCTCAGCAAAGCAGAAAGCAGTTCTTTTAGAGTAGCAGGCAGACAGAGTGGCAGCACAGCAGTCCTTACTCCTTGCAGAGTTCTTCACAGGTCCAGTGGTGTACTCCCTTGGTAGAGTCAGAGCCCCAGTACTTATACCCAAATTTGCCTTTGAAGTGGGGTTGACTTCAAAGCAGGCCCTTGAAGTGCACATGTCCCCTTTTAACCCGGCTCTGTCTGCCAGGATATCTGTGGGGGTAAGGAGCCCATTGTGTGGGACACTGGACACTGCCTATTCAACTGTGTCAGCTCCCCCTCCCTCTTCCTGCCCAGGAAGAGCTATCAGGATGTAGATGAGTTCTTTGTCACACCCACCCTTCCTGTGTTTGTGGGTGACTAGAGGTAATGCACAAAGTGTAGCTGTCACCCACCCCAGACGTGTATTAGAGACAGGCTTCAAGGCACACAGAGCAGAGGAATGTCCACTTTCTAAAAGTGGCATTTCTAAAATAGTAATGTTAAATCTAACTTTACCATTAAAGAGGATTTATCATTACCATTCCAAAGATGTGAAACATAATGCAGCTACTCCTTTCTAATCAGAAATTACAGCTTAAAAGTGTTTTAAGGAATTCCCAATGCTAGCCTATGAGAGGAGCAGGCCTCAAAGTAGTGAAAACCTAAGGTAGGTGTTTGTTATTATCGCAACATGTAAAACCTAAAAGTTCATGTCCTACCTTTTACGTACACAGCACCCTGCCCATAGGGCTACCTAGGGCCTATGTTAGGGGTGACTTATGTGTAATAAAAGGAGAGTTTAAGGCATGGCAAATGGTTTTAAATGCCAAGTGCAAGTGGCAGTAAACTGCACTCACATGCATGCCTTGCAATGGCAGGCCAGAGACAGGTTTGAAAGGCTTCTTGTGTGGATGGCACAAACAGTGCTGCAGGCCCACTAGTAGCATTTAGATTACAGGCCCTGGACATATGGTACACCACTTTACAAGGGACATATAAGTAAACTAAATATGCCAATCAGGTATACACCAATGTCACCATGGTTTAGGGGAGAAGCACATGCATGTTAGCACTGGTCAGCAGTGGTAAAGTGTTCAGAGTTCTAAGGCCAACACAATGTACAGCAAAAGTGGAGGTTAGCAGGTACAAAGTTTGAGGGTAGACCACCCTAAGGATGACAGGTCTCACAGTCACTCTTGAAAGTGGATCTGGTATTGATGAGAGCACCAAATAAAACTTTAGGAGTAGAGGATTATATTGAGTAATAAAGGGAGGCCGAATCCAGGGGTGGTGGTACATGGGTGAAGCACTGGGTGTCGAAGGTTGCCTGTTTATGCACAAGTGTGGATAGTCACTAATTAGTGCTTTGAGCTTATTGAAGTCCTAGTCAAAGACTATATTACCATTAATATATTTAAGTTGCTTGAAGAATTTAGAGCTTTAGAAGGAACTAAAACTCCTACCAACTAGGTATCATTAAACCTGAGGTGAATGGCTATTATTGGGATCAAGTCTTTTCTCAGGTAAAGATGTCTGGTATTTAGAGGAGGTCAGTATTGATAGGGGGTTGAGGTAGGTTTCTATATTTAGAGTATTTGGGTTGAATAAAAGCAGATTGAACAAGAATTTCTCCTTGCTTTGTTTCAAGGATGAGGATTGGGGAGAGAGAATTTCAAAGCTTTTTGGGCCAAATGTAGTGAGGTGTGGATTGGGGGACTTTCATGGGGTCGTGGTACATTAATGGTAGGCTTTATTCATTGTCAGGGTAGTATAAATTGGTTGAATGCAGACAAAATCACAATCTTTCACAAGAGATGGACAAAAGCAGTGTAGGATTGATAGGATCAGGATACATGGTGGGAACAGATGAAAGTAAGCCTATTTGGATCCAATCCATTCCAACTGTGGCAAGCCAAAGAAACTGGGTCAACATGGTCATGATGAAATTAAGATACAAATAAAAAAGCCACAAAGAAATGTTCCCTTAAAGCGCAAGAAGGAGAATAGTAACTAAGATAGATGGCAGCATACATTGGTAGTGGCCCACATGATCTTAAAGACGTTGGTAAAGTTTACCAAAAGCCTGGGGTTCAAACAATAAAGAAAAGTAGTGTTTGGTCAAGGAATTCTCTGGTTATCCAATGCTTGTTAGGTGGGTAAATAATACTAAAAGGAGGGTAATATCCACCAAATGTGGGTCAGTTGACAGATATGGTGTGGGTACGGTTATGTCCATTATCCCTATGTTGATGATAGAAAACTGGGAACAGGTGTAGCTTGTTGAGTGACTTAGTCTATAGGGAAACTTAGTCTATAGAGAAACTGTCACAGTGATTGGATGATGTCATCAATGATGTCGTTTAACATGCCATGAGTGATGTAATAGATCATAAGCAGCGCCAGACGGGGGTGCTGGTTATTGTTATTTCACTAAACTATAACTGGCAAATTTTAGTTCTTTTTCATTTTTTTAAATGTTCTCTTTTCATATCAATGGGTAACTATTACGTCACTTTAACCCTTGTTTTTTTTCAATGAATTTCTGTTTTTTTAAACAAAAGTTAAGATCTTATTGTCATACTTAACTATAACATCACTTTAACCTTTGTTTTTTTCTCCGGTGATTTTCTGTGTTTTTTTCATCATATTCTAACGTCTAACCCCCCTGGGCAACTCCGTCCAACCCCACCCCAGTTTAGTCATACGCAGCAGGGTGGAGGGGGTTGTGTGTGAGTTATACAAGACCCTGTGATCAACCCCCTGTGGTTGACCAACACCCTGCTGTGCAAGACCTTTGGCCAGGCCCTGCACCCGACTCCTTATGGGCGGGTAGCCCCTCCCCCCCATGTGGACAGTCCGCTCCCTGTTGCACATATCCTTCATCCATGCGCAGCTGTGGGTTGGACCTGCACACAAGCTACAGCCTGAATGTTGTTGGTTGGCCACTGTGGCTCGTCTTTGACCAGATGCTTTAAATTGTTTTTAAAGATTTTATGGTGCCATGATACCCACAATCATTTTTTTTTTAAATTTAACATAAGGGAGAGTCCTTTTGGGATTTCCGACATGGGCCAGGAGGTCAGCATTTTCTCACTCTGCCCTTTATGTGCCTTTTATTTTTTTATTTTTCAGCACTCGAGGATCAAGTCCCAGAGTGATTTAATGGTAGCTGCAACATCTGAAAAAATTTCCGTAGAAGTTGCAGCCAGTCAATCAGATCATTTCAATACTTCATTACCAGTATGAAAATGACCAATGGGGGAGAAGCTCCAGCAGGCAAAGAAAAAACAGCCGTTCCTATTAATGTTACAGTACTGCAGGAGTACCAAGCTGCCAGATATCTCTTAAGTTTTTCTAGGGGTTAACAAATTTTGTGCCGAAGCCTCTTTTAATTACATACCAAATTACGGACAATGATTGTGTTAAATATTTGAGTGGGGCTTCCACACCCCTCAACTAATAACCCAATTTCTTAAATTGGTATTCAGTGTTGGGATCCAGTGCTTGTGTTTCTGCAGCACCATTCGGTGATTTGTGTGAAACCAAAAACCCCTGGAAATAATCTGACAGCAGGATTATGGTTTTTTTTATTCTCCTTGATTGGCTATTTTTTCCAAACCCAAGTCTGCCTCATACTTGTGCACCTGTGATACTTGTCTAAAAAAATGGAGGGAGTCCTGAGCACGACTAACGAAGAAACTATGTTAGTGCTGGAACAGCTGTGCAGGGAGAGGGGGCTGCAGGTGATAAAGATCTCCAAGAAAAAAGAGCTCCAGATAGCTCTCAGGGGGGTGTCTGGGAGGAGGCCCACCTGCTGCAAACTACAGAACAGGAGCAGGATGAGGAGGATATGGATGAGTAAGAGATGGTTTGGCCACAGGCCCAGAACTGCAGAAACTGGAGGAGAAGAACCAGCCTATAGTAGCCAGGTCCCCTCTCAGTCTGCCTTCCCACAACCTGTCCCCAGAGCAAATGGACAGGAAAGCAGAGAGAGAGCTCAAACTTCACATAGCCAAGCTGAAATTGGACACAGCCAGAGAGGAAGTGGCTTCACAGAGGGCGTTGGAGGAAAGGAAAATGGGTCTGGAGGAAAGAGGGTTTGAGGCAGAGAAAGTCTTGTCAGAAAAGAAGGCTGAGGCAGAGAGAACCTTGGCAGTAAAGAAAACTCATGCTGAGGGGGCTTTGGAGAAGAAAATATTGCTGGCTCACTAAACAAGTCGAAAGGAGTAAGACCTAAAAGCCAAGCAGCTCTCAGAGTCCAGCAGCAATGGTAGCAAAGACAATGCCGTGTCCATGGAGACAAAAGGTCCACATTCCTAAGGATCTGCTGCCTAATCATATGGTGGGGGATATTAATGAGTGGTTTGCAGCCTATGAGGTTGCATATGCATAAGAGCCCGCCAGAGGAGAATTAGGGGCAAGTTGACAGTTGTTTGGAGGGATACCCTGCTAGCCCTAAAGGTAGATGACTAGTTTACCTATGCCCCCATGAAAGCAGCCCTTTTCACCAAGTTTGGTCTCACCCCTGAGACGTACTGCTCGATGTTCAGGGACAGTCACAATCTTTCAAACCAGTTTTCTGTTGATTTCATGGACTACTCTGGTAGGGCACTGAATGGTTGGGTGAGGGGTAGCAATGTCAGTGATGTTGTAAGGTGGTTTTACTTGATTCTTAGAGAGCAGTAATTGCTTTACAGAGGTGGGGCAATACTAGATAGATACCAAGCTCCCTGTACCCAGGGAGCTTGCAATGAAGACTGACATTTGGATTAGAACCACAGTGTCAAAGAAGGTACCTGGGGGATCACCAAAAGGGTGGACAGGGCACCAACTAGAAGAACGAGAGGTGAAAACAAGGATAAACCTAAAGAGTTTTCTAAAGGTTCACTAAAGAGTTATTATGGGAAGGATTTTCAGTCCCATCCTGAACAAAAGAAAGGTGGTTTTCATGGGGAGAAGCCCTCAGGCCACTTTACATCCAAGTGCCATGCTACTAATATGGGCACTTAAAGGGGAATCCCATCTGCGAGCACAAGAAGCGCCTCCCCACTGGATAGCGAGTGTAGGTCTCCTGGAGGAGGTTGCCCCAGTTATTGTTGGGGGTCAGTGCAGAGGTTACTTTAGTGTCCCTAGGTGACACAGATATGGTGCCAAAGACTCACGTGCCTGACAATACTAAGAAGTACAGGCAGCAGCTCACCATCAATGGGCAGAGGGTGGAGGCTCAGAGAGAACCAGGAACCAGTATGACTACTGTAGGTGTCATCTGGTATCCTCAGAGTAGGTAACCCCTAATGTAGTCCATCAGGTCAACCAGGTGAGCCACTATCCAGTGGCTCTGGTTCCCTTTGAATTGAGGGTGGCGGGTGGGGGTCTCAGGTTTCTTAAATGTAGCTGTGAGTCTGGACAGTCTGCCTGTAGACTGTCTGCTAGGTCATGACCTAGACCACACCATCTGCAAAGAGGTGAAGCTCCAGTCCCACTTCCAGATGTTAAAGTTGTTTGAGTGGGAATGCCTGACCACATGGTCCCTCACAGCCCGAGAGAAAAGTCCAAAGGCCCTGGAACAATGGCCAAGGTACCTGCCAAAAACAGAGGATGGGCAGGGTGTGTGGGAAACCAGCCTCAGTCGTTCCCATGGTCCGGGAGGAAGCTGATCCTGATGGTAACACCCCAAACCCTACAGGGTTTGACATTGCCGTTCTGGGAAACCTACCTGAGCTAGCTGGATGGCAAGCGGAAGGAAGCCCCTCCCAGGCAGAGTTCTGCAAGGCACAGAAAGAGTGCCCCACTCTTGAGGGCCTGAGGCGGCAGGCCGAGGCCCAGGCGAATGGAGACACCTCTGGGGATCACCTCGTCTATTGAGAGAATGGCCTCCTGTACAACAAGCCTAAGGCCCCTGAGCCTGGGGAAAACCATGTGTTGGTGGTCCCCCAGTACCACCAGGCCTTCCTACTGGTGCTGACTCATGGTGTACCCCTGGCAGGACATTTGGGCCAGGTCAAAACCTTTGCAAGGTTGGTCACCCACTTCTATTGGCCCTGGATGTGAGTGATCTCAGATGCCTTCTGTGGGTCCTGCACTACCTGCCAGACCAGTAGGAAGTCAGGGATAAACTAAAAGACTCCCCTGCTTCTTCTCCCTGTTGGGGGCACCTTTGAAATGGTGGGCATTGACATCATGGGGCCTCTGGATCTCAAGGTAACTCTGGGCAACAGGTTTATGCTGGTCTTCGTGGAGCTTCCCACCTGGTACCCCAAGGCCATAACTCAGAGGACAGGGACTGCACCCCGCAGTGGCCAGGGCATTGATGGAAATATTTACCCGGCTGGGTTTTCCAAAGGAGGTGGTGTCTGACTGAGGCACCAGCTTCATGTCAGCATACATGAAGTCAATGTGGGACGAGTGTGGGGCGGTCTACAAGTTCTCAATACTCAACCATCCCCAGTCCAATGAGCTTGCTGAGAGGTTCAACAAGACCCTCAAAGGCAAGGCATAATCATGGACCTGTCAGAGCTCTTGAGGCATAAGTGGGACAACCTTTTGCCATGCCTGTTGTTTGCTTACAGGGAAGTACCTCAGAAAGGCTCTGGGGGGTGGGGGGGCTGAGTCTGTGGTTCAGTCGAAGAGCAAAGTCTTGAGGTGCTTCCTGAATTGCAGAAGCGATGGTGATTGCCTGAGGTGCAGAGGCAGGGAGTTCCAGGTCTTCGCAGCAAGGTAGGGGAAGGATCTTCCTCCAGTAGTGGTCTTGCGGATCCGTGGGATGGTGGCCAGGGCCAGTTGGGCTCAGCGGAGATGTCTGGTGGGG
Organism: Calotriton arnoldi; assembly: GCA_963921515.1. NCBI lineage: Eukaryota > Metazoa > Chordata > Amphibia > Caudata > Salamandridae > Calotriton > Calotriton arnoldi. The sequence goes on along the minus strand of CAWUFW010021718.1, from coordinate 25,779 downwards.
GTTTAGAAGGAAAGGCGGTGGTTGAGGTTTGCAGGTCCGACGTTGTGGAGGGCTTTGTAGGTATGTGTGAGAAGCTTGAAGGTGATTCTCTTGTTGGCAGGTAGCCAGTGAAGGTCTCTCAGGTGGCCGGTGATGTGGTTGCGATGTGGGATGTTCAGGATGTAGCGGAGGTCTTCTGGATGGTCTGCAGTTTCGTTTGGAGTTTCTAGGTGGTGCCGGCGTAGAGTGCTTTGCCGTAGTCGAGTCAGCTGCTGACGAGATCATGGGTGACCCTTTTCCTGGACTCAGTGGGGATTCACTTGAAGAACTTATGAAGGAGGTGGAGCATGTGGAAGCATATGGACGTGACGGCGTTGATTTGGCGGTTCATTGAAAGCGAGGAGTCCAGGATGATGCTGAGGTTTCGAGCGGGGTTAGTGGGTGTGGGGGGATTCCAAGCGCTGCAGGCCACCAAGAGTCCTCCCAGGTGGAGGGGGAGGAGCCCACGATGAGGATTTCAGTCTTGTCTGAGTTAAGCTTGAGGCAGCTGTCCTTCATCCAGGTAGCGACTGCCTTCATACCATTGTTGAAGTTGCTCTTGGCGACTGTGGGTTTGTCTATGAGGGAGAGAATCAACTGTGTGCCATCAGCGTAGGAGATGATGTTGAGTCCGTGGCTTCTGACGATGGCTTCAAGCGGGGCCATGTAGATGGTGAAGAGGGTTTGGCTCAGGGAGGATCTCTGAGGCCCTCCACAGCTGATCTCTGTGGGTTCTGATTTGAACGGTGGAAGTCTGACTATTTGCATTTGGCTGGTGAGGAAGGAGCGGATCCATTTGAGGGCTTTGTCGCGGATGAAAGCGTCGTGGAGTCGAAGGCGGCAGAGAGGTCCAGAAGGATGAGGGCTGCAGTTTCGCCTTGTTCGCGGAGGGTGCGGATGTCATCTGTAGCAGCGAGGAGAGTGGTCTCAGTGCTGTGGTTGCTTCTGAAGCCCGATTGGGAGAAGTCCAGGATATTGTTTGTTTCTGAGAACTCGGAGAGTTTGGCGTTGATGGCTTTCTCTATGACTTTGGCTGGGAAGGGGAGCAGAGAGATGGGTCTGTAGTTCTTGAGGTCCATCGGGTTGGCAGAAGCTTTCTTCAGTAGGGGGTTGATCTCTGCGTGCTTCCAGCCTTCTGGGAAAGTTGCGGACTCGATGGAGCAGCTGATGGTGCGGCAGAGTTCGGGAGTGATGGAGGTGCCGGCTCTGTTGAAGATATGGTGAGGGCAGGGATAGGAGGGGCCTCTGGAGTGGATGTTCTTCATGATCCTGAGGGTGTCGTCAGAGATGAGGGTAATCCAGTTGGTCAAGGTCTGCGGGGGGCTGGATCCATTGGCTTCAGTGGTGGCGGGTACTTGGGTTGTGAAGCTGTCATAGATCTCCTTGATCTTGCGGTGAAAGAAGGTGGCAAGGTTGTCACAGAGGTCTTGGGATGGGGGAATGTCTGCTTTCTCTGTGCTGGGTTTGGCAAATTCTTTGACTATGGCAAAGAGTTCTTTTCTGTTGTGTGCATTGGCATTGATGCATTCCTTGATGGCTACCTTCTTTGTTCTGATGAGGCGGTGGTGTGCGGTGACGGCAGATTTGAAGGCTGCATGGTCTGCCATGATCTTGCTGCTTCTCCATCTTTTCTCGAGCCGTCTGCAGGTGCATCTGAACTCTTGGAGGGCAGAGGAGAATCAGCTGGCCTTCTTGGAGCGTTGTTTGCCCGAGGGTTTCTTGAGGGGGGCAGTGTGTTGGTGCAATCTGAGATCCAGCGGTGGAGGCTGCGTGCTGTGGTGCTGGCATAGCGGATGTCTGTGGTGAGGTCTTGCTGAGGGAGGTGGTGCGCTGGCCTTCGGTGACCTCGTTCCAGCTTCTGCGAGGGTCGCAGTACACGTGGTGGTGTACAGTGGGTTGGGTGAAGGAGAAGTGAATGCAGTGGTGGTCTGTCCAGTGTGGCTCGGAGGTGTGGCTGATGGAGATGTTGCGGCTTGCGGAGAAGATGGGGTCGAGTGTGTGCCCTGCTGAGTGGATTGGCATTGTGATCAGTTGTCTGAGTCCGATGGTGGCGAGGATCTCCAGTAGGGATGAGGTGTTTTGGGCTTCGAGGTTGTCCAGGTGGAAATTGAGGTCGCCGAGGAGGGTGTAGTCCATTGAGGCGAGAGTGTGGTGAGCCATGAAGTCGACTATGGCGTCGCTGAAGGAGGGGCGGGGTCTGGGAGGTCTGTCGACAAGGATGCTGTGGAGGGTGGCGTTTGGGTTGGTATGCATCTAGAAGTGGAGGTGCTCCATGTCGGGTGAGTGGTCATTAGAGCTGGTTGTGAGGTGGAGGGTGTCTTTGTGTACGATGGCGATGCATCCACCCTGTCAGTTGACTCGGTCTTTGTGGATGATTTTGTATCTGTCGGGGATGGCGTTTGTGATGTCCAGGGCTGAGCTGGAGTTCATCCAGGTTTCTGTGAAGAAGGCAACATTGAGGGAAGTGCAGTTGAGCAGGTAACATATCTCCATGGCGTGTCTTTTGAGGGAGCGTGTATTGAGTAGGATACATCTGAGGTGGTGGGGTCCTCTTCTTAAGGGTCGTGCAGTAGGTAGGTCTGGTGTGCGGAGGCCGGCGAAGGTGCAGTTGCAGGTGCGGCAGGTGAACGGGCCTTGGGTGTTCTTCATGACGCGAGGTGGCAGTTGGAGTGGCGTCCAGTGTTGAGGGCGTGGAGAGTTTTGGCGTTGTAGTGGTGCATAGCCTGAGCACCAGGGTCTGTGGCACTGGGCGCCGTACAGGCAGAGACGGGTGCAGATGGACTTGCCTTTAGCATTCCTTTGGCACACCCGCTCAGTGGCTGCCATTAAGTAGCGTGAGGGGGAGGGCTGGACAGCTGGTAGGCGGTAAAAGCAAGAAGCAGCGCTGGAGGTAGGCGGGGCTGTGGGAAATGAGCAGCGGCGGGGACACAGCAAATAAAAGGAGAAACAGTGAAAAAGTGCAGAAAGTGAAAGACAGTGACAGAAAAGCAGAAAAGGGCAGAAAGTGAAAGAAAGTGACAGAAAAGCAGAAAAGATGAAGGGAGGAAAAAAGAGATCAGAGGAGAAAAGGCAGAAAGCAGAGAGACAGAGGGCACAGCAGCAGCAGAGCAGAGATGCTCCCCACTGGACCACGAGGGATAAGGCGCAGACAGGTGCCTGAGAGTGGAAGAGGGCCTCAAACTCAGGACCTGGAAGGGTCAGGGGGCAACAGCTACCAGATGGAGCTGTGCGGCGAGGAAAGCTACCTACTGACAAGGTCAGTAAGGTCGCTCATTCACCGAGCAGCGGCTGGCATTAAGTAGCATGAGGGGGAGGGCTGGACAGCTGGGAGGCGGGAAAAGCGGGATGCGACGCAGGAGTGGGGCAGGGCCGCGGGGGACGAGCAGCAGCGTGGAAAAGGCGCAAAAGTGAAAAAGTGGAAAAGTGCAGAAAGTGACTGAAAAGCAGAAAAGTGCAGAAAGTGAAAGAAAGTGACAGAAAAGCAGAGAAGATGAAATTAGGAAAAAAGAGATCAGAGGAGAAAAGACAGAAAGCAGAGAGACAGTGGGAAGAGCAGCAGCAGAGCACAAATGCTCCCCACTGGACCACCAGGGATAAAGTACAGGCGGGTGCCTGAGGGTGGAGGAGGGCCTTGAACTCAGGACCTGGAACGGTCAGGGGCCAACAGCTCCCAGGCAGAGCTGTGCGGAGAGGGAAGCTACCTACTTACAAGGTCATGGGGATGTTCCCACAGCGGTTCCGCTTCATTAAGCTGATGATGCCTTATGCCTGAATCTACAAAACACCAGTGGGCGTTACATCTGCCCTGAGACAAGGCTTGTCTTGCCACGTGGCCCAACGAAGGAGGTCAGTGCCTCATTCATAGTGGCAGTTCAAAGGGAGCTGAGGTGCTAGAACTACAGCTGCCCCCCATTGAGACTAAAACAAACGTTTTAAAAGAAATTCTACAGCCCGCGCCAGCACCCATGGAGCCCTTACTTCTGTTTAATTATGCCCTCAAGGACACTCTGATGATTACTTGGTGGAAACCATGTTCTTGCCCACCTGTGAACAAGCAGGCTTTGACGAGTTAAGTAAATTCTAGTTCATTTCCCAACACTTCTTGGATAGAGAATCTAAAAGATTAACACCTTTGACAAGCGTTGTCATTCATTCTCCCCTAGACGGATGGGTCGAACATGTACGTCCTGCAGATGCTGCTCTTAGTTAATGGATTGCGGTGTGCAATGGCGACAAACTAATGGTAGATGTCCCGAGTGCGGACAGAAGTCGGGACCGGCCAAGAAGCTGAGACGCGAGGCCGCAGTCCCGTGCCCTGTCCATCGAGAGGCCACACAACAGCCTTGTGAAACCTGACTCACCGGAGTGAGGGTCCATAGGAGCGGCTCGGGAAGTGCAGCGGTAGAGCAGCAAAGGAGAATTGGACCCAGGGCCCTCCTCAAATCTAGTAACTGAGTGTCCTCTCCGGAACGTGCATCTTTATCTACGGCTTTTCAGTTCATAGCAAGGTTCACAGGAGCGGCGAAGGCGAATCAGACCTAAGTCCCTGCTCGAACTCCAGCCAGCGAGACTGCAAGCACATGCTTTAATTGTCGCAGTTATCTACATGTCTTCGCCTCATCCTTTGAACCATCTCCTCATCATTCCACTTTTTTGACTACACAATGGCCCCAGGAAGTTGTCTGTTGCCCTGCCACTGACCACCTAGTGCGGGGGGACCACCAGGACCAGTTCGCCTCGCGGCAGGAGCCGCGTCACGGACCCGCGACAGCCGGCGCTACTAAACCCTGCACAAGTTCCCGCAGCGCGGGTGCCCCAGGACGTTGTCTGTTGCCCTGCCACTGACCACCTAGTGCGGGGGGACCATCAGGACCAGTTCGCCTCGCGGCAGGAGCCGCGTCACGTCCCCGCGACAGCTGACGCTACTAAACCCTGCACAAGTTCCCACAGCGCGGGTGCCCCAGGACGTTGTCTGTTGCCCTGCCACTGACCACTAGTGCGGGGGGACCACCAGGACCAGTTCGCCTCGCGGCAGGAGCCGCGTCATGGACCCGCGACAGCCGGCGCTACTAAACCCTGCACAAGTTCCCACAGCGCGGGACGCGCGGGCCGTGCCCGGGCGAAGCCCGGCCCAAGGGCAGGCCCGTCTTTGCCCGTCATAGACCGGAGGAGACTGGACTGGGCCACGGCCTTAACATTTGTTCCGTAAAAGGTACTGTGTTCTTAACCGTAGTGTGTATCAACGGTACTAGCAGGGCGTTTCACCTGTACTAAGTGACGTTACAACATATCATAAATTATTAAGATTTACAGCTCATATACGTTGCCATACATAGTTTTTATATACATTCAATATTTGAAAGGTTGCTCCTTAGTTGTTTGTCATCGCTAGTCACCTGGAAAATTATAAATTTCTAACCATGGGGAAGAGAAAAACGTTGAGTGTATCGAACAAGAAGCAGCCACTACTAGGGAATCAGCCATGCCAGACCCTGCTTAGTTACCTAACTGGAGCTGTAGGGGCCATAGAGCGTCAGATAACTACCGTAGAAGAGGCAATGAAACCAGGTCAACCAGGCTCGGGGGGAGAATTAGTCACGGCACAAACATTAAGCGAGGGAGGCGTATCATTTATCACGGCTCCAAGGCGAATACAAGCTGAGAACGGGTGTATTATAAATACATCTGATAATATATCAGGCAGCGACCTCGAGATTGACACACAGCCGCCCACCAAGCAGGCCAGGAACCCAGACACCACCACCCTCGCTTTAGGAGAAGTCAAAATAACAGATAGGGAGTTACCACTTAAGACCCCTAAAAAGAGGAATAACAAGGGCAAAGTACCATCAAAGCAGGCGCTAGCGAAGGGGAAAACTGACAGAGAGAGCTAATGCCTGCACACAGAATGAAGTGTTAATGCTAAGAACCAAAGTAGAAGCCCTAGACACTTTTGTAAGGGAAAGTTTAAATAATCTGATACTCAGAATTGGTTCTATGGAGGGGCTGCTGTCAAAGTGCCTGGGTAATATACAGATACCCGGTAACGGGACAACTAGAGCTCAAATTAGCAATCAGGATGTTCCCTCTAACAACGTACAGCGCCCAAACACTCAGCCTGCTATGGTTTGTCGCGATTATTTACAGACTGCTTCTGATAACCCTGTTCGATCTACCATTAATGAAAAACTGGTACCAGCCTCTCCCACTATCCCCATAGTATCAGCTATCCCTAAGACCGCTAATGTTGCAAGACATGGAAGAGAAAAGTGGTCGGAGAGTAATTTAACACGCTTAGATCTCCCACCTGCGGCAACCCCATACGTGGTGGTTTTAGTTAATGTCCCTATTTTGCAACAAGAGGTAGATGAATCATGGGAGCTGCTTAGGAATAAGTCGCTGCACTGGCTGGGGGGAAGAATTGGCCTTACCGATAGGTTATTTGCCGAATTTAAGATGGCCAGGAGAGTAAGTTGGGTGGGCAGGGGCCGGAAAAGCTCGCCAGGCGACTGCGTGGTGTTGACTTTTAAAACTCCCTCCCTGGTGGAACTGATTTTGAGCAGAACGTGTAGCCAACCTATTTTAGGGCAGGGTATTAATATAGTCCCATTAGGTCATTTTTATAGGCCAATATTTGATAATAGACCTACTAATGGAGCTCCACTAACTATGCACCACAGGCAATGGATGAATGTCCCGACACACAATCGTTTTGATGCACTAGCAAACCTTGAGGCTGTGGATTGACAGCAAACGATAGCCTTGGAGCAGCATGATTTGTCAGGAATAGAGGAGTCAACTCTCAGCGTAGGGCCCCGGTTGCCCCCGCCCACTATTGATAGCACTCACTATAACCAGGAGGATGGGGAAATGGATGAGGAGGTAGTTATTGATACAGCATCAAATACGTTGACCTTGTTTACTTTACCCCCCACTTTACAATCCGGTCAAACATTACTGACACGGCCTGGAGGAAGGGAGAAAAATCAATGCACAGGTAGGGATAGCATCAACCAGTTCCTGTTTTGGAATGTGGCAGGCTTAAACTCAAAAGCTACGAATACCTTGTGGGTTGATTTTATTAGGAAGTTTGAAATTTTTAGCCTGCAGGAGACCTGGACGGTAAAGCCGATTCATATAACAGGTTATAAAACTTACCATACCCCAGCAGTCCCATCATTATCTGGTAGAGCTAAAGGGGGATTATGTACTTACGTCTCGAATTATCTGAACATAGGAAAAATAGTTTTAAACGTGTCAGATCCGTACTATCAGTTTATTAGTATGCACATTGATAAAGATTTTTGTATTGTGTTATTGAACTTTTATAACAATGTGACACCTGACAGTTTGAGGGATCCATGAGACGCTTGAGTGGCAAACTGCATAATTTACAAGCATGCTCATCCAAAGAGGTTTGTGTTATTTGGGGGGCGGATTTTAACTTTCATATATGCCAACATGCAGAGAAAGGGATCTGTGGTATAAGTTATGATAAGGGCTCATGTATCCCTCATTTTTCCCACACCAGGCAAGGAGACCTACTAAATGACATCATGCTTGAATTTGATATGGGTTTTGCTAACAATCTCTGTTCCCCTTTGGTCCCTTTTCGCCCGACTTTTAATGGGCGAGGTACTTTCACAACAATAGATTTCGTTTTAATTTCGTGTAAATATTCTACCCATATCAAGGATTTTAGGACACACGAGATTGCATTAAGCGATCACTTTCCTATTAGCATGGAAATGAAGGCGCATAACTTTCTTAAAAAGACCGGGGACAATTTAACATAGTGTGGAAAATATTATCCTGACAAGACAAAATGGTTACGCCCTCAAATGGGCAAAGGTGGATCCAGTGTCCTTTATGGGAAAAGTTGTGAAAGACTGCTCCAGAGAGTTTTCAATTTGCTTAAATGAATGCTCTTCTCATCAAGAAATTGTAACACATTTTTTAGCCATTTCGAACTTTGTTAGTGAGACATTACATGTAAAAGGAAGAAAGAATAGTTATACTAAACAAGGGTGGTTTGACAACAGGTGTACGAAGGCCCACACCAACCTAAAAAAAAACTCTTCATGCCAATGTGAAAGACAATGAACTTATTAGAAAGGCAAGAACTGAATACAAAAGGGCACTAAAGGCTAGAAAGTCTGCTCTAAAAGAGGCTGCTTGGCAGGATTTACATGAGGCATCACTTAATCGTGACTCATCAGCCTTTTGGAAGGCTGTTAATGCCCCTTTCCTGGCAGATATTGATAAAGCTACAATAGAGATAGCAATAACTGAGCACGAATGGATCGAGCACTATTCAAGTTTATATGGAAAGCCGATCCAAGCAGAACAGGTCATCTTGGTAACAGAGGCAGTAATTGACCATCCTCTAACCTCTAGTTACCTACCACTACATTTTAGCCTAAGCGAGGTAAATTCTGCTATCTATTCAAGCCAGGGGGGAAGGCCGCGGGGCCTGATGGAATCCCAGTAGATCTTTTTAAATCTTATGTAGAATTTTGGGGCCCACTATTAACGCAAGTCTTCAATGCATGTTGCTCACAAGGCTTCCTTCCGACTTGGTTTGAATCCATTATAGTCCCTATCTTAAAAAAAGGTGACAGGGCAAACCCAGCGTTCTACCGCCCAATTTCCTTGCTGGACTCGTCAATTAAGATCGTGGGACGAGTTCTGCTAGACAGGTTACAGCTATGGGCGGATGAGAAGTCTATATTAAGTGACCTTCAATATGGCTTCCGAAAAGGGTTGGGCACCATAGAACAATGCCTAAACTTACATATTTTTATAGATAAGTATACAAAGGCCAAAAAGGAAAATTTATATTTAACATTTGTCGACTTAACAGCGGCATTTGATTGTGTCAACCACGAGAAGCTTTGGTCAGTTTTAGAGGAGATGGGTGTAGATGAGCCAATAGTCACTTTCTTAAGACAGTTATACCAAGGGGGAGGGCTAGAGGCCGCTATGGAAGGGGGCGAGTGCTCTAAGCACTTTAAAGTGATGAGGGTGTAAGACAAGGGTGCATTTTAGCCCCGTTTCTCTTCTCATTATATATAAATAACCTAGAAACTGTCCTGGTTCAAGAGTGCAAGGATTTACCTACTGCTTCGACCCGACCTATCGCAGCATTTATGTATGCGGACGATGCGGTTCTCATGGCCCGCACCTCAATTGCACTACAGAATGTTGTCAACACGTTTGTAAATTTCATGTTAGATTTGGGCCTTACTGTTAACTGCTCGAAAACCTTTACAATGAACTGTGGGGCTGGTTTAAATAGGAAGACTAAAACTCTTTTTATACAATCCAAGCCAATAGAAAGCGCTATGACCTTTCCTTACTTGGGAATCTTATTTGACCATTCAGTTTCCTGGTCCCAGGCGATCAAGGCCAGAAGACTTTTATTTATTAAGTCTGTGATGGCTCTGCAAAATTTCAGCAAAAAATTAGGGAGACGTTCCCCTGCTGAAATGCTACAGATCTATAGAGCCAAATGCGTGGTCATGGCCATTTATGGAGCAGGAATATGGAGCTATGCAGGGGTAAATACACTGCAATCTGCTGAAAATAAGTTTCTCAGGTCGCTAATGGTTGTACCAGACAGTACATCAAACTACATATGCCATCAAGAACTGGGCATGCCCTATTTGGAGGACTTAATTAAGATCCAACCAATCCTCCTGTGGCATAAAATCTGGACCTCAGAGGAAACGGCTTTTAATCGCCACATATTAACAGATGCCTTGGCGTTGGATGGAGTATGTCGGGTAAGATGGTTAGAATATGTACGAATATTTCTGACCAAATTAGGTCGCCCTGAATATTATAAAGATCCACAAACATTATGCACTACGAGCAGGAAAGACCTTAAAGTGAGCTGTATACAATACCTGGGTGAAATTAGATACACCTTAGAATCAAAGAAGTCCACGGTTCAATCATACCATATGACTCAAATTACTAGTGGTATACAACCGTATATTGTCTCGGTAACTAATGATTATGATAGGTTTCTGTTGACCAGGTTCAGATTGAACATTTTACATAGAACTTTAAGTTTTCCTGTACCTAACGATTGGTCAAGAATTTTAAGTAAGTGTCCGTGTGATGATGTCTCGACCCAATCGACAATACACAATGTTTTTTTGTAAATTTTATTCAAACTCAAGAAGAACATGGATTATTCCAGTTTTAAAAAGATCAGGTCTGAGACAATGTCAATTAGCGTTACGTTTATTGCAATCGCTAGACAATGAATTTATCGTCGCTTCTGTTACTATATTTTTAAAACATGTTTTTAAATATCGTAAATCAATCATGCAATGAGTTTTATAATATATTTTATTTTGGGGAAAGGGTTTTTTAAATTTGTACTGATTTACGTTTATGAACTTTTATGGTCAACTTTGTCAGTTACCGAATAAAGTAATATGAATTGAATTGACAAGCGCATGTTTTCTTCAGCCAGTCTCGTTTTGCGGTCTGTAATTCAGTCTGTCTGTTGGACTGATGTACTCATGCCCTTTGGGATATGTCCAGCAAGATCTTGCAGACAATCCCAGAAGGTCTTAGGGCCTCTGTGACCCACGATGGTACATAATGAGCAGGACATGGCCAAATATGTTATCAGCAAGTTTGGGTACCTAGGCAAGGCAGTGGGTACCCATGTGGTCCTTCGTTGACATGCCTTGATGAGGTCCACTGGATTCTCTGTTGATATTCAGGCTTTGATGGGACCTGCCTGTTTGGAGAGAAGGTGGACTTCGCTGTGGAATGCTTTAAAGATAGAGCTACAGTTCTTTCTTTGCGGCTACTGGCCCTGCACCAGTTTTCAGCAGCAGTTTCGGATATTGATGGGCTACTGGTAGACTAAGATAGCCTTCCCAACCAGTGATGCAACAAACAGCCCAGTCCTTTCAGGGCTGCCTTTGCAGATCCGGCAAGCAACATGCGAACCAGCAGGGGAACCAGTCTTCTAACTTCTCCTATCCTGCTACTGCGGAAAAAAAAATGCTTTAGTTTGTCCTTGATGTGGCATGCCCAACCGGTGTGAGGTGGGATGAAGCACTTCCTGCAGGGTTGGCGATCCATCACATCCAACAGAAGGGTCAAGCAAATTATTAAAAAAATTATGCCTTACCTTGTCTTTCCTTCCTGCCCAATTTCTCTCCCACATTGGAATGGATTTCAGAAGAGCATTTGTCCATTCTGCTACCGGAGGTGCACCTCTTCTCTCCAAAGGTTCCATAGAGAGGACTTCTGTCTCCTCAACACCTGACTACTAAAGTACAGATTCAAAAGGACCACATTGGCCCATATTTTATCTGCTCTGGTCCCAAGCAATATACCCATCCTGCAGTCCCACTGGTGTTACCACGGGCATTTTCGGTTTGCAGTGCTACCCTGTGGCCTTAACAGCGCCCTTATGCTTTTGCGAAAGGGATCATGGTGGTCGCTGCCCATCTTCGGATGTCAGGAGATGCTTTAATCCTATACCTGGACAATGGGCTTATGAAGGTGTGCTTGCCACAGTCAGTCATGGGCCACCTCTGGGTAATGGCGGAACTTTTAACATTGTTTGTTTCACCATAAATGAGTTGGAGTACCACCCGATTCCCTCTCACAGACTTCCGTTTATTGGGCTAATCTTGGATGTGGTGGAGTTTAGGGCTTTCCCTCCGTAGCAATGAGTCCAGGACATTAGGGCTATGATCCCAATGTTTTTCTTTTAGGGTTTCTTGGCCTCTTACCATTACACCTCCTTGTCAACCACGTTAGGTGACACAAGCGAGCCCTAAAATTGAACCTAAAGTCCCAGTGGGCTCAGCATCACCCAGATCTCAGAGGTAACAGCTCAAGATCTTTAGTGGTGGCTGACCAACTGCAGTTTGTCCTGAGGCAGGATGCTTTCCCTTCCCCACACAGAGCTGGCGCTGGTGTTGGATACATCACTGGAGGTCAGCTGGAGGAGGTGGAGATCAGGGACTCTGATGTGGAGTCAGCCTTGCATTGGAGACCAATCTCCTGGAGCTGCAAGCCATTCATCTAGCATTGAAAGCCTTCCTGCCATCCATCAAGGGAAGATTGGTGCAGGTTCTCACGTACAACTCCACAATCATGTGGTACTGCAACAAACAGGCTAAGTGGGGTCCTGGGTTCCATGCCTAGTCGCTTTGCATCTCTGGAGGTGTCTGGAACAGCATAACATCCTTGTACTCGCCAACCACCTGTCGGGTCTCTGAATAAAAGAGCAGGTGAACTGAGCACATGTCATCTGGTGGACTACAACTGGTGTTTACACCCTAAAGTAGCGGAGCGCGTCTTTCACCTGTGAATGATGCCCTGGCTAGTTGTCTTACCCACCATCAAGATAGTACAATGTCAAAAAATTTACCCATTGTAATTTCTGCACAAACACTTGTTGGGACACACATTCTGGCAGGAATCGAGCAAAGGACTCCTGAACACCTTCCCATCATTTTTTCTCCTGTCCTGAGTTCTGAAGAAGATCAAAAACAACTAGGCTGAATTCATCAGTGGACCTGGATTGGGCCAGGAGAGTGTGGTACATGGAACTCCATGAATGAGCATCTGACCTCTGCTCAAGCTGCCATTTTGGGAGGACCGCCAGTTTCAACAACAGGGCAGAGTCCTACATCTGAATCTGTGCAACTTGACCCCCCATGCATGGAGACTCAGCAGCGGCAATTGACTGTTTTCAATTTGCCGACTAAGATGCTGCGTGTCATCCTCGCTGATAGGCGCCAATCCACAAAATCCATGTATGCTGGACAAATTTGTGGCCTGATGCATTGCATGGAAGACAGACTCCCAACAGGCAAGGCTGACAGAAGTCCTTTTAATTGTTTTGTCCTTAGCCCAGAAAAGCATTGCAGTGGCTACTGTAAATGGTTATTTGTCATCCCTTTTGGCATTTCTGTGTTTCCTGAAAGGTAGCAAAGGTTTGGCACACAAGTCGTGACTCCCTTCCATGTTGGGCAGGCCATTATTCAACAAGAGTTCTTTGCTCCTCCTGTCTCCTCAAAAGCGTTGGACCCCAAAAGGCGTTAAGATTTTGCATAGATCGTACCAAGTATCTTTGAGTGGAAAATGACCTATGGGGACTCTCGACAATTTTTTGGCAATTTTAAATGTGGCCAGTGTAGTGTTTGAATTCTTTAGACTCAATGGTGAAGCTACAGACACTGCAACGTGATCCTCACATTAAAACAGTTCCCAAATTGTAACACCACTAACGTGGTACATACCATACCGTGCCCATGTGGTTTTGTGTATATTGGCCAGACAACTCCGAAGATCGGCATAAGAATTTGTCATTTGGATTTGTCAACGCAGGAGCCGTCTCAAGTGCAAGTTCAGCACCCCTAGGAGAGCATTTCTCAAAGAATCATCAGACCGAAAATGATCTCTGATGGCAAGTCATCTCAGTCATAACTCCACCAAGCATAGACGAAAACATTTAATCGCTACTAAATATTGAGGAATTGAAATGGATCCTGCAAGTAGACAGCTTAAACTGGGGGCCTCAACAGAATGGAAGATTGGACTTACTGGTCTTCTGTATAGTTACTGCTGTTATCTGAGACAATATGCATATTAGTAAAATATGCATTTTTGTAAAACTCTGGTTATTGAATATATGTATGATATTTACATTTACAAACATGCTTATTCTCCTATAATTAAACATGTTTATTCTCCTATAGCCCTTGCACGTTTATATGCGTAATGCCACCAAGATGGCAGCCAAATTAGTAGTCCAATTTTCTCCTCCTTTATGGCCCCTGTCACATAAGTCCTTTATTTTTGCACTACTACAGGCAACCAATATACAGCAGCTTCTGCAAATGCGCTGCTTTAAACAGAGACAATATTTATAATCATATATGTGTTTTTTATGTAAATCTCTGGTTATTCAAAATATCTATGGGGCTTACAATTCAAACATAAGTTCATTTTTTTAATCTGTTTTAAACATGAGTTCATTCTTCTATAAGTACAAACGTGATCATTCTCAAGATGGCAGTTGAATTACTAGTCTCTCTTTTATGGCCTTTGCCATACTAGTCCTTTCTTTATTACTATATTTCAACAGGCAACCAATGAGCAGGTCGGTTACAACAGAACGACCCTATTTCAATGGTTTCCACTCCCTGTGCCCTCGCTATTCTGGTAGAGGACCCCTTCACTGCTATCCTTGGAAGTGTGTGTGCTGGCTTTTGTGAGAGATGGAGCACTGATGGAATTAATGTACTTCTCAGCAGTTCCACGTCACGTGAGGAGCCCTCGCTTATCTCCCGAACTGGCCCCTCCAGTGCAGCTGATGGTATCTTTGAATATGATAACCATTTCTGGGCTTGTGCTGGCGGTCTTGTAGCCAACGAGGATGGCTGTAGTGATGTCCAGTGCAGAGGTTGCATTTAGCCATGTTTCTGTGAGAAAGAGCAGTCCGGAGCGTGGTTATGCCGTAGGTCTCATATCTCCGTACCGTGTTTGGTGAACAAGCGGGTGTTGAGGAGCATACCTGTGACTGTGTCATGTTGTGTGGGTGGTGTTTGGTCTGTGTGTGTGGGTGGCTAGTTTGTAATAGTGAGTGGGGTGCTGGGTGCTGTTCGTGCAGGAGTGTAGGGTGTGGGAGAGAGCATGAGATCTTGCAGGAGGCACATGTGAACATTCCTTCCGTGTTGTGTGGTGCAGTGTGTGGCATCAGTGTGGCGAGTGGTGGCCGGGGTTGAGAGCATGTAGGAGCGCGGCAATGTAGTGTTGGGTAGGGGAGAAGCAGGGTTCCAGGTGCTGGGCGCGACCCAAGCATGGACAGTCTCAGACAGGCTTGCCTTTGGTGCACCTTCAGCGCCCCAGCTGCTCATCCACACTGCAGCCGCCATTAAGTAGGTCCTGAGAGGGAGGAGGACCACAGGGTGCTGTGGGCAGGAAACCACTGATGTCACTTCCCGTGCAGCTGGATTATGGTAAATCCAGTGCTGTCACTTCCTGTGCAGATGGGTGAAGGGAAATTAATTCCTCTTTCTTGGCTTGTTCTTTCAAAGACTGTTATGGTGGGAATCCAGAGATGTCACTTCCTGTGCTGATGGATGACTGGTTATACCACGCAGTAGATCTTCCAATATATGCTTTCTGCCAGCATTTTGAGGCGAGTATTATCTATCAACATGTACAATACGGGCCTTACAACCCCCTATAAGTCCCCCTCCCTACAGCCTTGTTAAAAGAGTTTTTATTACATGCATCATGCACAAATTTGTTATTGCCAGCCGATGCTGGACAAAAGGAGTTCTTGATGCTAAGAAGATCTCAAATATGATGTAAAACAAACGGGGTCCAAATGTAGTCGTAGAGTAGGTTACATAAGTGAGGTTTACTAAGTCTTAGTTACAGGATATTCAGATGGTAGTAGATAGGAAGTTCAGCCCCACGAGGAGCAGCCTCCTTGCTGCTCAGCCCACACACTCCAACTAACACTCGCTCAACCACACCAGGCACTCCATCATTCCACCACATCACATCCAACCTGGCTGAGCAGCAGGGAACAAGTAACTAAGGAAAAGGATGCATAATAACAATTTAAGCCTCAACACAATACATTTGATAATAGTATCGCTTTAGATATTTTGTTGGCTTATTTTTGCCATTACAGCCTGTGAACAGAAGCATAAGGAAAGGTAGGACTGAAAAGGGGCTGGAGGGTTTGCGTGGAGACAAAGCAGAAGCTTAAACTGAAAATGCTATTCATGCAATGGGACAATTTGGGTTCTAGCATGAAACCGATTCATCACATTCCTGCTGTACGAGGTGGATTCTAAGATAACCATGGGACTGTGAATACCTGGGGGGATGTGGATCCTTCCATTATTATCAATGGTGTGTACAGGAATGTATGTATGTTTTATATACCAGGGCAATGTGTTTTCTATTATTAGCATGGCAGTTTACCTTGTTCCACTAAGTATTTTCTGTTACAGCAGTGCTGCTTACATGGCAGTGTACAAAATGCCGTAGCAGAGTGTGGTTTTCATGCTGGGGAAATGTTGCCCCCCGCCCCCTCCTATTTTGCTTACTAGGTTGGTAGGCGTAGTAGCATCGTGATATTAGCAGCACAGACCTCTTGCTGAACTCTTTACTAGCACAGGAACATTGGTGAACATTGAGCCAAGACAAATAATTTCAGACTTGCAGTTCTTGTTTCAGCCTTAGTCTGTGTGGGCATCTGTTCATTGCGGCACATTGTATCAGATAGAGACTGCATCTCTTGAGGCACACATGTTTGCCCGCTGTGGATCTGGATTGTTTTTAATCAAGCGCATCAACCATTTACTGCTTTGGGGGAATTTTGCTTTTGGTTACTCTGGTAGAACAAGACGTTTTTAAAAGTTTCATTAGTTTTCCTCGGGAACTCATCCGCAAATACAGTGACTTTTGTAGGCAATAGTTTTGGGAAAATGCTGGATTTTCAGACACCGTGAGGACAATTTTTTTTTTACAATGATATTTTTTGGGGTGAAGCGTCCACAGACCGCTCTTGTGGGGGTCTGACCTACTTGCTCACACAGTCCATCGTGGGGCTGGTTTGAACATTTTTGCTACGACTGATTTATTTCAAAGTCCATCTTGGTCATTTCTGAACAGGACTACAAGAAACACCAGGCGCACTTCAGCCTTTTTAGCTCTTTGTACAGTAGGGTACTTTTGACCTCATCACAAATGTAAGTATTTCCAAACGGCTTGTGTTCCTCAACTACATTCACTTGGAAGAAGCTAAGTTTTCTCTTACCAAAGTGAGAACTTTCAGTACGGCTGTCATGTTTGTGAAAGATTTACTAAGCTGAGCCCCCTAAACTGCTGTGACATACCTCAAAGGCTTTCTTTTACATTTAATAGAAATTAGCCCAAAAGGAATTATTTCTCACAAAAAACATTCTTTGTGTGTTTATATACTGATTGAAGAATGTAGGGGCATATTAGCAAGAACATGCGATAAATATCGCAAACCTTGCTTAGCGCGCCTTTTTTTATCGCCGGCTATCGCTGGATATTACCGCGGAAATAACATGCTATTAGCAAGGTTTATCTCCATTACGATAAAATATCCAGCGATAGCGGCGAAACCCAGCTTTAACGCGAGAAATCCAGCGATAAAATCCTATCGCTAATTCTGGGGACTTAACCTTACAATCCAGCTCCCATTGACTTTCATTGCTAAGTCATGTTTTTATCAGTTCTTAAAAACAAGCGATAATCGGGGTTAGCGCGCGTTTTTTTATCGCTTCGCGGGTATTGCTAATAGGCGATAGGTATGTAAGCGACTGTTTACCGTCGCTTTTAGTTGGGAACGCCTACCTTGCATGTCATTAGCGATAAATATCGCTGACATGCAAGGCGATGTAATTCCCGTCCTCTAACGCCTGAAAGCTGTCGCTAACGCCTGTTAGCGACAGCTTGCTAATAGGGCGTTAAAAATATCGCCGCTTTAGCGGCAAAAAGTGCCGCTAAAGCGGCGATAAAGCCCTTGATAATATGCCCCGTATTTTCCTACTACTGCCCATGTCATGGCTCCGTGAATCTTCTTTAATGCTTGTCTACGTGTAAAACAATACTGCACTGCCATCTAGTGGACAGATAAATGCATCATCTCAATGACATCGACCGTACAAAAAGTGGGTTTTGGAAAGTAACATTGAACAATCGTATAACTGCCGCACTGCAAACAATATCAATAAATACATAGATTATCAATTTTTCCTAAATCTAGTGTTGTAGGATTATAGTGAGCTTTTTACATTCTGGAAGGTTAAGGGCGGAGATGTGAATACTGAAAGCAGAATCCATGCTCGTTTGCGTCCGATTTAGCAAAAGGTGGCATGCAAATGTCAAGCTCTCACATTACACCCACCTACTTTACAACT
This sequence comes from Calotriton arnoldi, assembly GCA_963921515.1. NCBI lineage: Eukaryota > Metazoa > Chordata > Amphibia > Caudata > Salamandridae > Calotriton > Calotriton arnoldi. The sequence continues at coordinate 7,801 of CAWUFW010021718.1, read as the reverse complement.
TGGAACTCCGCTATGTTTAATAGGATGGACCTTTTTCTCGAATTGAGGCTGGAACCATGAAATCTTTAGCATTTCATGGTAGTGAAGCAGATTTTGCCCCACAGTAGGCATAGAGAGGAACACGTTTACAAACGACAAAGGTTTATTAGCAAATTAGTAAAGTTACAATCTCCAATCAAATCAATTGGACATGAATCGAAATTCACCTGAATTCAGTGTACATGAATATAATCCAAGTAATTAAATTGGTAATGTGAATATTGCATTATTAAAGGCAACATTTGCAAATCAAAGCAAAGTCTTGCTTCCATATAGGAACCTCCCTAATGCTAAATTGAGATTGTGGGCAGGTTGGGGAAATTCAGAAGCAGCAGGTGTCAGAAAATATTGCATAGAAGGAAGAACAAAATAAAAGTACCAATTAGAACGAGAAGGAATGCACTTGCTCTCGAGAGTATCTCTATGTGCAGAAAAATAAGGAGCATTAGTCTCGATGAGGAAAAGGACATTCACCTGCAAAGGTGCACAGAGGCATATAATCCATCTAATAAGCTTCACGCAGTTAACACATAACATTCCATCCAAATGATACATTCTCCAGGTTCCCACCAGACAAGAACCAATCAAAACTCAGTGTTCTCTCATTACTTTTTTTTTGTGTGGAGTTTTATATAGCGCAAACTAGACCCGAAGGTATCAGAGCGCTTTACATGAGAACCAGTTACGTTACAGGCGGACACATTCATTTTTTTTTTGTTGGGCATGGGAAGATTAAGTTATTTGCCCAGAATCACATAATGTTGAGCGTCCCTGCCAAAACTCGAACCCGGTTCCCCAGCTCCGAGGTCGACCGCCCTAGCCGTTAGGCCACAATCTTATTTGGTGTGGGCCCCCTACTCACGGATAATACAATGGCAACTTCCACTATCATTGTTTACCTTCATAATGTGTCACAAAGGAGTTTTCACCTTGTCAGTTTCCCATCCCGTGCAGGTGCTGAAGTCACTGTCCAAACCAATTAATTGTTACTCTGCAACCTTCAAAATGTTAGCTAACAAAGTATAACATTTCGAAATAGGCACACTGTGACTCTGGTGCCTTAAACAGAAACACAACAAGCAGCAATGCAATGCTTATTTCAAACAAAAAGAAAATTTGGCACCCAGGCCTACTCATGACACTATTAAACTGCACATATGCTAATTAAGGTTAATCAAAATGTATGATTCAGTTACTAGGAGCGGGTAGTGATGGGAATCAGATCGCACCTCTCTCGTAATGTGCAGCTGTGTCTATAGTCAATATTATCCAACAAACTTTTCTTTCAATATGGTGCTACATGGTACATATGCATCATACTACCCAGATTGCATAACACACTTTAGCCCAGGGCCTCCGTGTCAACATGAAAGACAAGTACCATAGCACTCCTTTCAACAATCTACATAAAGTGTTTCCACTTTTCTTTAGTAATTTAGTACATTTAATTATTCAAGAACCGGAGCCAAGTGTTGTTTTTCATAGAAGCTTGTATTTTCAATTGGTGGAAAACAGCCAGTCAGGAAAGTACAGCCGACACGTGTTTCATCACGCCAGTGACTTTTTCAAGGCTAAAGCAGCGGTACACAGCCGCTGATCCTGTATGGCGATCAGGTTGAGTAGTCTAGACGAAGTAATGGCTGATATGATCTAGAATTCCGAAGAGACCTTTGTAATATATGTATGGTGAAGTCTGCCCTTTGGTAGTAATGTTCACAGTAAATGGGAAGCGACTGAAAGACGTAGGGGCATATTAGCAAGACCCACGTTAAAATTATCGCCGTTTTAGCGGCAGGAAACTGCCGCTAAAACGGCGGTAATGGGCTTGCTAATATGCGTTATGGAATTCCAATAGAAGCCCAGGTTAGATGTCCTGCACATCTAACCTGGGCTTCTATTGAATTCTATAACGCAAATTAGCAAGCCCATTATCGCCGTTTTAGCGGCAGTTTCCTGCCGCTAAAACGGCGATAATTTTAACGTGGGTCTTGCTAATATGCCCCGTAGTCTTATGTAATTGGCACGTATGGTCCCTGAAAAAATGGAGGACGTCTGTACCGTCCTTCTGTAGTAAGTCTCTTTTAAAAGTGGTGATACTAGATACGTTAAGTGTACTTCACTTCCGGGCGCTCCAGACTTTCAACCGGGATGCAGCAATTGTATAAGGGGGGGGGGGGCTTATCATGGCTCGCTCATAACCTCACGGCTTCCCAAGGACGGGCAACAGGAGGACATTTATTTATTTAAAGTTTTGTATAGCGCAAACATGACCCAAGCGGGTATCAGAGCGCTTTACATGACGGTTGGGAAGACATAACCGAAAGCTGTGGGAGAAATTTAAGTCAGTATACATCAGTAACAACAGTGACATAGTGGACTGAACCGTGACATTGGCCAGTTAGCAATTACGACAAGATAAATAAGGAATAACAGTGGACTGGAGGCGGGCGACAATGGGCCGAGGCCAGGAGGTAACAAAGACAGTTAAAAACAGGCAGGGCGACAAAAGGAGCAAAGCTTCTAGTTCAGGTTATTGTTCATCAGTAGAGCTTTCACTTCCCTTTTGAAGGCAAGAGTTGAGGGAATTAGTCTTGTTTCCACAGGTAGGGAGTTCCATATTCTCGGTGCAATGCCAGAGAAAGTACGTTTGTAGGTTTTCAGTTTTTGGAATTTCTTTGGCTTGCGGAGCAGAGTGCTGGTGCTCCTTGAGGGTCTGGCGCTACCAGATAGCTCGAGCTTATTTGTCAGGTAGATAGGGGTATTGAAGTGTAGTGCTCTATTGGTCATACACGCAATTTTTATCTGGATCCTTGCCTCAAATGGGAGCCAGTTGAGCGCTTTAAGGTCAGGAGAGATGTGATTGGATTTCATGGAACCACTGACAAGTCTAGTCGCAGCATTGAGAGATGCTCTGAGTGGGGCTAAACTGAGTTTCGGGAGACCGCATAGAGTAGCACTGCCGTATTCAAGTCTTGAGATGACTAGTGCTTGCACCGCTGATTTGAAGTCATCTTGTGGGAGGTAAGGTTTAAGTTTTCTAAGGATGCTTAGTTGGAAGTTCGCTCCTTTAGTAGATGCTCTGATGTGAACTTGCATGTTAAGGTTCTTGTCTAGTACAACTCCCAGTTGAGAGTGGTGAGGTGTGTTAGGAATTGCCCCACAGTGGGGGATTGCCTAGTTGGTGAAATGAAGAGGAATTCAGTTTTAAGAGCGTTTAGTTTGAGGTGGTTGGAGGTTATCCAGTTTAAAGTTTTGTGCAGGGTTCCGTTGAGTGACTGGATGTCTTCAGGTGAAGATAATTTCATGTACAGTTGGGTATTTTCCGCATACATGGGATATTGGATGTTGGAAGCTTTGAGGATTACAGTCAGAGGTTCAATGAATAGGTTGAAGAGCGTGGGGGAGAGTGAGGACTCTTGATGGACACCAAGAGTGCAGGGACTGGAGTTGGATAGAGTTTGATTGGTTTTGACTCTTTGCGTTCTGTTGTTGAGAAAAGAAGCAAACCATTTTAGGACAGTGCCTGACAGCCCCATCCTACATTCCAAGAGGTTAAGTAGGTTGTCATGTTTGACCGTAGTGAGAAGTTGGCCTGGTATATGCTGTCCACTAATTAAAGTGGGCACCTTGCACTATATGCGTGATGGCCGTCTCAGTGCTGTGTCCTGCGTGGAAGCCCGATTGGAATTGGCCGAGGAGTTGGAATTGCTCAATGTGTTTGCGCAGTTGTTCATGTACTCATTTCTCGAGGAGTTTTGCCAGGGTAGGAATGTTTGTGGTAGGTCGATAGTTATTCAGGTCTTCAGGGTCAGCCGTGTTTTTTTTTAGAATAGGTTGGACTAGGCCTGCCTTCAGGCAGGCCGGGATCTCCCCTTGTTTTCAGATATAATTCCCTACATCATTCTAAAAGACTACATATTCTTCAGTAAAACTTGTAAATACATGGGTTTGTGGTTGAATACATCAATACTCCCTGGATGAATGAATGAGTGCATAGGTAGTGCCTAGGTGATTCCCTGAGGATACAAGTAGTGCCTAGATGATTCTCTGACTATGTCATAACTCCATGGGTCATTCCATATCTGCATATACTGCCTGTGTGTTTGCATGTGTATACCACTAGTATCTGGGTGCTTGGATGAGTGCGTGAGTAGAGCCTGAATGATTAGACAACTGTGTGACTAATGCTTCAATAATTCAATACATGCATAGAAACTGGTGGGATGATTTAATGAGCACAATTCTAGTGCCTGGATGATTGGAAGAGTGCATACATATATAGGTAATTTTGCAGTGCATGGATAGTGCATATGTGATTGTTTAAGCACAGGCATAGCACCTAGACTATTGGATGAGTGGATGAATAGTGTTTTAGCGATTGAATGCTGTCCATTTGTTTTTGGTTGCGTGAACAGGTTGTGCCTGGGTGTTTAGATAACTACATGGGTAGTGCAAGGAGAATTGAATAAGTGCATCAGTAGTGCCTGGCTAATTAGTGCATGACTGGTGTCTGAGTGACTGCATGATTCCATTGTAAAAGCTTGAGAGACTGGATGAAAGTAAGTGTACTGCTGGGGTGTTTGTATTACTGCAAGACTATTGCCTCAGTAATTAAATGACTGCATAGGTACTGGGTGGGTGATAGGTTTACTACAATGGTACTCTCTACATAATTCGATGAATGCATGAGTAAAGCCTGAGTGTTTCATCAGTGCAAGCGTGTGCCTCAGTATTTCAATGACTGCAAGGGTTGTAAGTTGGTGTTTAGATGGCTGCATAGGTTCTGCGTAAATGTTATAATGATTGCATAATTACAACTGTGTTCACTGCATAAGTCAATAGTACCTAGGTGATAAGATGAATGTATGGGTAGTGCCTACATAGTTCAATGACTACATAATTTCTGCCTGCCTGATAGCAAGAGTACATGTGTAGTGTCTGGGTAATTGGATGACTCCATGGATAGTGAATCACTGATTTTATGACTGAGTGAGTAGTGGCTGGGTGATTGCATGAGTGCCTGAATACTGCCTGACTGACTGTGAAAGTACCTTCATTGCTGTTAGATACATGACAGTTGTCATTATTTCTCTGACTCATTGGTTATCTCCTTCTGTCTCAAAAACCTGTTTTACTGTATATATGCTTTTCTTCTGAGCTATGTATGAGTGGTATCACACTAGATACCCAATTGCATACATGGCTCTCTAGAAGCATACATTGCTTTGTTACTGAGCGTGCATCTAAAATGGAAAACAACATTTTGAAATGTTTCAAAGCACACAACGTTTTGCGAATGGCATCCTACATAATTTCTCAAATACTTCTTCTGCTTCTAAAACATATATTCAGCATATCTCAAACAAAGGTTACACTCGAAATGAACTAGCACAAGAATTCTCGAGGCATTCTGCAGTATTAATCCTTCTCAATTTTAAACAAACCATGTTTAAAGAAAAACACTACCCTCACCATATACATTAAATTTTTATCAGCCTTACTGAATAAAGATCACCATGTAAACATATATGCAATTTCTTTATAGATGTACACCTTCAAGCCATCTTTCCAAAAATATATACCTCTCTAAAATCAAAAGTCCTACCATATATATAGCTGTGTGCAAGCACAAAAACCATATTTCACCATTTAAGCATGTGCAAAGCGGTCATATAAGTTAAAAACCACATTGACAAACACTTCCCAATACACACGTAACAAGTATTACTTCTTTCTAAATCATATACTGGCAGACAACATGTTATCATCTTTTATTTCTCACTACACTATTCCTGTTTAATAATAATACTAAAAGTACTGCCACTCCCAGAATGCAAATAGCAGATGTATCTATCCTGCACATGATGTTTAGACATTTAAAACATTCTTAGTTCCTCATTGCAACTTTCCACAAGATTATACTATTATTTCGCAATTCCACAAGACTATACTGTTATTTTTCAGTAAAATACACAATGTATGAAAGAGGCACTAATTCATTTTTCTTTTACTTCCCAAAACATTCACCACTAACCTCTTAAACACATACCCTCTAAAAGATACAGTTCATCTCATATATTTTTCACATCACTGTGATACTCCTTTTAATCAAACTCCCATATAAATCTTCATTTTTAATGTACATTTTTAAAATAAATACAAACTTATATTGTTGTTTTAGTTCTTCCTGGATAGTTTTGACACTGTTAAGATTTGTAAAAAACTAAGCACAAGAATGGTACAACACTTTCATACAAAGCAACTTTAAAATGGCAACCTCTTCAACTTTCCACTCCTTATTAATGACAAAGGCAACAACTGAAATCATGTCTTTTATTTTACAATACTGCATCTCCACTTGTGAATGGTTAGCATCTGTTAACCCTTACCCTCTCTTTCAAAACAAGGTTCCTGTTGGCACGTTTTCGCGATGTTTTCATGATCATCATGGAGAAATCCAAAAAAAGAAAATGTGAGTTCAAACCTATATCTAGCTTTATTTTTCTGAAATTTAAATACTACACAACTGTTTATTACAGAGCCCTGAGTTGGAAATTAAAACTTGCCATTACTTACATTGTGTCATCACTCCTCAACTTTAAAAAAAATGTTCTGTCTCTTTAACACTTTTCCACCCCCAATTCAGTCTTAGGTCAGTGTACCTATCAGCGCAGTGGAACCACTAGGCCACAAGTTCACAGGCCATTCTAGAAGGAACATGCTGCTTCTAAGTCAGATACAGCAGGTGTGGTTTACTCAACAGATTCAAAAGCATATCCATGTCTGTATTTTATTTCATTTCTTAAACAACAGCCAATAATAAGACTTCTTGCTAAGGCATCCAACACACTACCTAATTATATTCACTTTCATGCTGACAGCATCCAATGAAATATATCTTTAAAAAAAAGCACCTCCATTTTAACTGCTTTCCTTGGGAAAGCTACCTCATTGAGCTCCAGCCTTCTCCTGACTACTATTGCTCCTTCACTTCAAAATGCTTGGAGTGTGGATTGTGGGCCACAGCAAAATCTATTGGGCTAAAGAAGCTGCAAAAAAGAGAGGTATTGACAGGGACTTGGCTTTGCCAAATGTGCAGAATACTTGGTTTGGCCACAGAGAGTTAAAGTTTTATCATTTACTGGCTTTGGTTAAATCTATTGTGGATTCCCAAGCTCCTCACTTCATGATTGTGCACTGTGGTGTCAATGACCTAGGCACATTGACTTGGGTATGGCTGGAAATCTTAATGAAGGATACCTTTGCAAAACTGATGTCACTTTTCCCTCACACAGTCTTGGTGTAATCTCATATATGCCAAAGACAGAAATGGAAGTGGTCAAATCAATTCTGTCCATAGATTGACAAAACCAGGAAACATGTTAATAAAACTGTTTCTGCATTCCTCAGTGACACCCAATAATAATGTGTAAAAAATCCATTCTGAACATTACCCTACAAATATTACTATATACATACTTCTTTAAATTCATGTTTAAACTAATGTTTTTGTACTAAGTTACTTTAAAGTCCATCTTTAAGTCACATTTTCTGTTTTCACAGTGATTCGGGTCGTAGTTAACCACGACTATCGCACCTTTTCCATAAAGTCTAAAACACATATATCCACACATACTTCAGTGCTTTACACACTAGGGGTTTATTACAGTATTCTCTAAAGTCATGTTTTTATAGAGTTTCTATAAAAACTATCCCTAAAACCTATTGTATCTTTCGCAGTGACTCTGGAGACCCGGATGGC
>CAWUFW010021717.1:0-113364 GCA_963921515.1 Calotriton arnoldi | reverse complement strand
CTACCGCAAAATTAGTCTAATGCAACTCTTCACATCTCAGTCCTTCGCGGGAAAACAACTCTGTGTCAACGTGGTATTCACAACATGGCGGCCCCATGCGATAGTCCCACGATAACGTGACAAAAGAACGTGTTAAAACCAACGCAACGCAGAGAACGCGAAACACGAACGCGAAAATAGTAGCAATGATGCCAATCGCGATACAAAACTCAGCGATAACCAGCGATAGGCCTGCAATCCCCACTCGTTATGCGGGAAAATGCAGCATAAAAGCAGATTAAAAATACGGTGAGATGACAATGTACGAGCACAACCACACATCCCTGACGTAGAACAGATGACCATTGTCCTGCATCAAATAGGCATCTCCTCAGTCACAATGTACACTGACATGCAGTCTGCATGTGAACTGCGCCAATGCAGAAACATGCATGGAACTCACATTGAAACCGCATCTCCCCTTCACATTGCAGAGGGACAAACAACCCCTCCTGCACACAGACGTGTCATGACCATGAGCAATCCACCATGAAAGCGTGGATGAATGTAGGGGCAGTGACACCCGCCTACGTACATGTTGCCCATGTTGTGGGACTCGAGCCACAGGGGGCATCCCTGCATCATGGTGGTACATATCTGACCCCAAAAGGAGCCCTGTTGTGACCTGTAGGACACAACTGGCAGCCAAAATTGAATGATTTTGGAGACAAGTGAAACGGCGAAGAGTGGGATTCCCTACTAACTTTGACACACAGAACTGGCAGTCCGAATACGTGACAACCCAAACAGCCCGTTTGCACAGAGGTGACACACCCACCATCCCTGAACAAATCATAAAATTGACAGCAATACATGTCGCACTCACACTTGTCTGAGTGATGTGCCTGTACAGATGAGTGACATGCACTCAGGGAATGTGTATTTTGAAAGCATTCAGTAGCACATGCTGTGCCTGTGGCCACACTGTACTGTCCCATGATTGCCAAGGACTGTCACAATGTGACGTGCTCATGTGAAGAAATTGTCAATAATGGTGTTCCCACGGGCATTTCCTGCTGCGGCCGCAGTGTGGTGTGGGCCACCTGCCTCATACTCATCCTCATCGTCCGGTGCATCTGGCACTTGTATCCATGGGGCCTTGCTGCGTACACATATGTTGTGCAACACACAACATGCAATGATCATCTTGCACACGATGCCTGGGCTGTGCAGGAGCCCCCCACCTGTGACGTCCAGGCACCTGAAACGTGACTTCAACACGCCAAATGTGCGTTCCACGATGCCCCTGGTGCATTTGTGGGCCGCATTGTACAGCCTCTGGGCCTGTGTGTCCGGGGCTTGGAGGGGTGTCTTCAACCAAGCGCAGAGTGCATATCCTTGGCCACCTGTGACTGTGCAGTGAGACATGAGCCAATAGTTGGCTCTGCAAGATGTGATGGCCGGCTCAGTGGCTCATTGGTGTATGATATGTGTGACTACGTGATTCCTGCATGACATGTACTGCATGTTGCAAGTGAGCGGCATCAATGTGTATTACGTAGCCTCACTACTGCTCCTCCCTCCGCCCGAGCCCATCCACTAGTGTGCGCAGCGCCGTTGCATCACTTGCACCCCTACGGCACACTATTGTCATGCCTGTCTGCGCAAGTCCACAAGCCTGACAACGACACAGTGATGTCGTGCGCTGAAGGTGGACGGACACGTGTGTGTAGGCCTATGGTCAGGACAGGGCGGACACAGATGTAGAGGTCATGCCTGGCTGAACTCCCCATGCGGTTGAGGGTAGACCTTTGGCTGATGCTGCGGAAATAGCGACACACACAACAGTTGGCATGTCTGATCCCTGACCCCCAGCGGGCTTGCGCACCATCATTTACCCCTCTGCCGAGCCCGTACTCCGGGGGCATGCTACATAGCAACATTGTGTATTGCGTGACGGGTGGCGCCGACACCACACCTGAGACACATGCATTAGTTACTGCCTTGACAAGGCCTACACATAACCACGCCCAGAGCCACGTGTTGAATGACCACACCCCTACGCCGTACTGCCGTACGCCGGTCCACTCCCTCACGCCCACAGGGGGCCCGACACAGATACATGTCCCAGGTCCACCCCACTGCCTAAGGTGACAAGGTTGCGCACGCTGTACACAGCACAATGTAATGTGGTATGGCCCGGGGCCCACATGCATACAGAATGACCACACGGACACACTGAGATAATTAGTGGAACTGGCTACGGGCACGTGCGCCCGGCCCCTTTTATTGCCAGGGTCACACGTCCAGTGACGCCTGTGCTGGATGAGTGTTGGGTAGTGTAAGCCACCCCTCAGGGGTTGGATGGTGCTGGCAACAACTACAACAGTGATCAGACAATCAGGAGTTCAAAGTACAAACAGCAAGGGTCCATGACTTGAGCTGCACAGAGTCGGTGGCCCCGGATGCTCAGCGGCCGGCACAGGCACACCGCCACGGGACGGTGCCTGGCGATGCACCGAGGTAGGGCCACGGGATCTGAGCGGGTCATCGTTGATGTCCAAGGAGAATGTCGCGGAGTGTTACGGGGGACAGTCGAAGGTGTCCATCCAGGGCATGATGCAGAGGGCAGAAGCAAGCAGAGACGGGCAATATGGAGGAGTTGAATGCGACAGTCTCCTCTTTCCCACAATGTCAGTACCAGCTACATGATGATGAAGACAACCCCCAAGCCATAGACTCAGATGCCACCAACGTTCAACCAGAGAGTGTCCATGACTCCCGTGGCACAGAGTCAGTGGCACAAGAGCCGGAAGGGGATGCAGTCAGCGATGAGGCCTGTACAATGATATAAACTCTGCAATTAACAAATCAAGACTCAGTTCCAATTGTGTGTCCTACTCGGCCGCAGTGTGTGCCGGAGGCAGCGGTCAGCGCGGGGCAGCCGCTGTGCAGCCAGCTCCTCCTGGATCTCTAACACATGGCGTTGAAATGGCATGTGGAGAAGATTCCTGGATGACAGAGTTGGTGGCACCACATCGAAGGGAGTATAGGGATATAAACAATGCCATAAATATGTACTCTGCCATTGTGTAATCAAGAGTCAGTTCCAAATGTGTGATCTATTTGACCGTAGTGTAGGCCGGAGGCAGCGGTGGAGTACGTCAACGAAAGAGGAGTAAAGCGGGCCTGTGTCGCGGAGGCCGTGATGGTCTGAGTAGGCTGCCAAGGTCGCGGGCTTCGGGCTTGGAGCTTGCGCCGGCACGTGGTGGGCCCTCATTGACACACGCCGGTGTCGGCAGGCGAGCAGTGAGGCCTGGCTGCGCAGGGGTGGGCATGACGGGGTGGGGGACCAGCGGCGCGGGGTGCAGCAGGCGCACAGGATCGCGGCCACCCCGCTCACGGCAACGGCGTTGGCCTCGTGGCGGGGTGCGAGGCACCGCCCTGGCAGACGCACATGCTTTTTATTCACACCCCTACGCTGGCCTGGCGTCCTCAGTGCCAGCCCACTCCGCACACGCTTACAGGGGGGGAGTCGCATGCTACATTTCCGCGATCTTCCCCACTGGCTGGGGTGACATGGTTGCGTCCACTGTCCACTGCACACCAAACACCAGCAGTGCATGTAGCCATGGATATGTCTGTGGTCTGCATTCTGCACTCTGGCCAGCACATCCACGCCACACTTGGCATAGTGTACATTCTCATTCATGGGTCACTTGCCTCCTTCGTACATGCCTGGTTCCCACCTCTCCCCACATTCCGCTATTGTGTGGCTGAGGTGCCATGCCGTTGATGGCTCATGTACATGGCTAACAAAGGTTGCCACAGTAAGTTGTGCTGTTGTGTCTGGTGGGTGGGCATGTTGTTTGGCATGTTGTATGTGATTTTGTGACGTGTGCAGTGCCAGAGTTGTGACTTGCATGATTGTGGAGTTGAGGTGTGTGGTGGGTTCAGTTGGTACATGCCAACGAGCAGTGCATTCCCATAGGTGCCATCCTGGAAGCGCTGGTCGATGATGGACTGTCGGAAGATGAGGGGATCATGCACACTGCCTGGGTAGTTGGCTACGACATTGGTGACGAGTCCCCTGTGGTCCACTATTGCCTTCATGTTGATGGGATGCATGTGCTTTCTGTTGCGGTATTTGTGTGCGGTGTTGGCAGGGGGCACAAGTAGGACGTGTGCTGTCGATTGCCCTCAACACGTGCGGGAATCCAGCTATGGCGTATAGTCCGTGCTTGGTCTCCAGCTGTTCCTGCGCATTGTGGGGGACGTATAGGTACTGGGGTGCCTGGCTGATGGCATCCGGGACAGGTGTGGGGAACTTGGATGGGGCTGGCTGTGAGACTCCTCCGACTCTGGCGGTTGTTGGTTGGGAGGTACCAGAGGGCAACAGGTGCAGCACAGCCAGCAGCTTTGTCTGCGGAGGGGTGTTGGTTGTCCGCTGTGTTGGTACCATCTGCCTGTGGGCAATGATGTTCAGGGTGCGGAGGATGGTTGTCCTTTTGAGCCTGTAGTGGGCATTGACATTGTCTGGTGTTAGGTCTGTGAGGCTGGTGCATTTCCTGGAGGTCCGCTGTCTTTGTCTGCGCTGCCTCTGTGGTGGTCCGTGGGGGGGGCCCGGGGGGAGGGTGGCGATACTGGGGGTGGTGGCGGTGGGTGTTGTTGCCCTTTCGGGGCTCCGGGATGCATGGTGTGTGGCTCCATGCCATCTGTTGTTCTTCATGTGTGGCTCTAGGCTGGTCTCCCTTTGATGGTGCAGGTTGTCGTCCGACTTTACACCAGGTCAGAGCAGGTGTTAGTTTCCTGCTGCTAACGTGCCTTATCGCCTGTTTTGTGGTCTTAACGCCGATGTGGCTGGTCGTTGGGAATGTTGAGGTGTGGTGTTGTCGTGGCTTTTTGCTCGGGAACTCCTACTCTGCATCTCATTAGCGATAGTTGCCGGGGTCATCTGTGGCGATGTTTTTTGCGGTTGCTTTCGCACGTAAACTGGTGGTATCGGCTGTTAGCACCAGCTTGTGAATGGGGCGATAATTTAATCGCGACTTTGGCTGCGATAAAGTGCGGGTAACTCGGCGATAGCTCCTTGAGAATATGCCCCTATGAGTTTTCTAGCATTGCAACAGTTTTTGATGTATTTGAAAAAAAACTTCTAAATGGTTCTTTTTCACATACTATTGAAAGTAATATGACAAATGTCCAAATCATATCTACTTCACCATTATGGGACTGGAGAACACATTACAAAACTGCCCTTTTCACACACAAGCATGCAAAAATATATTAAAGAATTTCTGATGGCTATATTTAATTGTTTAGAACATGATCAAATACATATCCATATATATTACAAATGTAAGTTACTCCGGAAAACATACCTGCAGCTCAAACCAACACAATGTTTGTAAACTCATTTGAACAGGTAATTTATTTAAAACTTCTATTATGTCCATCAAATCCAATCACAAAATTAATCTACAGTGCCAATCAAAAATCTACATGTGAACAAGGTGAACATCATATATACATCAAAACAATACATCATACATATCCTAATACACTGTACAACGCATTATTAATTAAGTAAAAATTGTACAGGTCTCTCTAATAAATATAAATATTACAACAAAAGCCATTGTAGATCAGGCAGGGATTAATGTTATTTCAGGACATTGCATTGCACGGATATATTGATAGAAGTATTTGTTTGAATTCAAAGACTCTATCATAGTGGCAAAGAGACTCATGTGAAATCTAAAAAAAAAATACCTAACATTAAGAGAGAAAAAAAAATACTATGACAGCAAGGCAAAGAGTACTTAGGAGCGTCAAAAACAACAGTATTGCAAGCATTACAACGGATACGATCAAATGAAATTCTCATTTCTATATACCAAAAAGAAGTGTAAACAATAATAAAGAACAAAATAAAAATATGGCAAAACTGTTTAGTATGTTCAGAAATGCAAAATATTTGGTATACCTACAAATTAAAAATTCAGCAATTCTAAAATTCAGCAAAGAAAACAGCTTCACAGAACAAAGCTTTGATTCATTCATAGATCATAATTCAAAACAAAAACAAAAAAATTGAGTGATTTAAAAACATTAGTATACGTTATAGAAAAATGTTTAAAATATATAAATGTGCAACTAAAGGAAAAACATTGAAGCATGCACGTATCATAGTATTGCTTCATGTCAAATATGTTATTAAAAATTCGTCTGTGAAGTACTCTGTGAGTTGTCTGACAAACTTACAATCTGAAGTTTTCCTTTTTTCCAAGTAAGATCCTGTGATTGCTTAAACGTAATAATATCCTACAGTGTTTCATATTCTAAGACATAAACATGAAGTTTGTAGGGCAAAGAGATTTGTATTGTAAGTGGTGAGAATAACAATATTGTTCTTTAACAAAAAACAGTGATGAATAAGATAATCATGCATCAAGTAAGGTTTCATATTTATATTCGTTTTGATATTATTTTTATTTGTATAGTTGTATAGCGTGGCTGGTAACTAGTATAGGCAAATTGGAAATAGAAAAACATAGCACGAAACACACAAATTCTGATCGGAATAACCAAGTTTTGAGGTCTCTCTTGAAAGTATGCCAGTTGGTTGTATTACAGGGAGGCAATGGCAAAGTATCCCATGATTTCTGTGTCAGGTTAGAAAAAGAGTGGCGTCCCTTTTTTTTTTTTTTGCTATCTTAATGCAAGGGACGACCACAAGATGGCAGTTCACAGATTGCAGTGGGCAAGCAGGGCAGTGGGGTTTGACTCACTTGTTAAGATAGGAAGGGCCAGCCAGGTGAAGAGAATTGTAGGCAAAGCACAAAGGGGGATATTTACAATTAAATGTTGGAACGCGGTGTTACTCCAAAATTGGTAACGCTGCACTCCAACATTTTTTTAAACACAGGAATGCATTGTATTTACAAAAATATGGCACACTCCTGCATTTCCCCTAGCACTGGCGCTAAAAAAGCTGCCTAGCACCAGCGCAGGCACCCTTGCGCAATGTTGCAAGGGTGCCTGCCCTGTTGGGGCGATTGTTTATGTACAGGAAGAGACACCTTCCTGCACATAAACAATCTTGAAAGGCGATTTGCTGTGTCTGTGTGCTGCAGAATGCAGCACACATAGAAAGAGCAAAATATGAGGGGAAATTAATAATTTCTCCTCGTATCGCCATTCTCAGACCAGGTTTTACCTGGCCTTAGTTTTTGGCGCTGCCCCATCCTTGTAAATATGGGGCAGTGTCAAAAAGCAATGGGTGTTGCGGCTGAACACCCACTGCAACACCCATTGCATGCCCCTTTCACGGTAAGTGAAGCGTGAAAAAGGGGCTTATTTACAAGGTGGTGTTAAGCCACATTAAGTGGCTTTAAGCCGCTGTGTAAATAAGGAGAAGGGGATGTCGCCACAGGACCATCAAGTTAATGACGTTCTGGTGGCGATATCCCCTTGCAAATATACCCCAAGGTATTAAAAATGACTTGTTTCCATATTGGAAGCCAGTTGGGATCCTTAAGGTGGTCAGAGATGTGATGGCAAGTAGGCAGGATGAGAATCAGGGGTGCTGCCGAGTTCTGGACAATTTGGAAACTTTGGAGAAATGTTCAGCAATACAGAGACGGAGAACGCTGCAATAATTTAGTCACAAGATGATCATGTCATTGATAACTGTTTTCTAGCATGAACGGGGAGCCCAGGAAAACTTTTTTGACATATTTTGAAAAACAAGAAACGCGTGACAGTGAAATTGGTGATTTGGTTGGTCATGGCAAGATTATGATCAAGTAGGACTTCTAGGTTTCCTAAGAGTTAACAGAGAGAGGTGCCACACCCATATCAGATAGCCACCATGCAGAAGACCAAGTTAAAGAGTTTATTAAACATTATCACCTCAGTCTTATCACTATTCAATCTGAGGCAACTAAGTTGCATCCAAAAGCAATCGCAGACATGCATTCTTGGAATTTAACTTGGGTCTGATACAGATTATGAGAGATGAGACAATCATTTGGGTATTGTGGACATAAGATATAATGTTAAGGTCAAAGGATCTTGCTAGGTTGACAGTGGGCAAACCTAGAGGTTGAACAAGGTAGGACTAAGTGAAGAGCACTGTGGACTCTACATAGGATATTAGTGATGTTGGGTTTGAATGGCAGACGAGAAATGGTTTGTTTGGGTATAGGAAAAGAGGAAACCGCTAAACCAATCAAGAGTTTTAAGATTGATAAAGGGAGGCAGACGCTCAAGAAGGATACAGTGGGAGATCGTATTGAAGGCTGCTGAGAGATGAACTAGGATCAAGGTGGCGGACCCATTCTGATCCAAGATGTTATTTGTGACAGCCAAGAGTGCTGATTGGGTGTTGTGGGGGACTCAAAAACCATATTGAGCGAGATCGAGAAGATAATTAGATTTGAGGCAGCTGATGAGTTATCTGTTGATAAATTTCGCCATAGCTTTGGTGGGTAATGGCAGAAGAAATATAGGCCTATAGTTTACATGTTCAGAAGAGTCGGCATTGGATACTTCCGGGCGGCAGCAAAATAAGATGGCCGCACCGTGATTTCGTCCGCAACACCAGGGGACGCCTCGGAGGCGAAGAGGCGCCTATATGCGCACATGCAGAAAGCCGGGCACGGGAATGGACATCGGAAGCACCCAGGAGCGGAGAGGCAAGTTTTTAGACTCTAATTCGGTCTAATTTTTTAGTTATACTTTCCTCAGCTCCTGGGTTGCTCCGTGCCCCGGCCGCCATTTTAAGAGCAGAGAACCCGTTTTTCTCTTCTCTTTCCCTCATTAACTGCAGCTTTGGAAAGTTTGCGCGCTTCCCACTTGACATTTGTGCCCTTTTTGTGTGTCTATCTTTACAATGGATTCTGCTAATCCAAATAAGTTACTAGGTTCTTCCGGTTCCAGCATTGTCAACCGTAAAGATACTGCAGGTGGCACTAATAAAAGGGTGAAAAAGGACCCTAACTCTCCTTCTAAATCTCCTCTACCTTTAACACTGGAGGATATTATGGAAGAATTGCGAAATATCCGTCCTTTCATGGTAGAGACCACTGCGACACTCCAAAGAATAGACGAGAAATGGTCTGGCTTAGACTTAAGGCTAACCGACGTTGAACAAAGAATTAGTGATGCGCAGGATGTGGCCGCAAAAGTCAATGCCTTATCTAAAGAGGTGGTTCACCTGAAGAAAGTAACAGAAGATTTGGAAAACAGAAATAGACGTAACAATTTGAGAATTTACGGTATTCCGGAAGGTTCTGAAGTCAATGATATGAGCTCTTTCTTGAAGTTGCAGATTCCACAGATTGTTCGTCTTTCTAAGTCGACAGATCTCAATATCCAGAGAGCTCACAGGATTGGTCCTCGCAGTGCAGAATCCTCAACTAAACCTCGTGGCATCATTGCCTACTTTCTTTTGTATTCTGACCTAATGGAAACTCTTGCTGCTGCCAAACAACGTAAACAGATGCTTTGGTTGGGTCACAATTTTTTTTTTCAGTCAAGATGTTTCAAAACTCACTGCCAACCGCGAAAGGAATTTTTGGATCTCAGACCCATGCTTCGTTCAATGAATGCTCGCTATGGCATCATACACCCCTGTTTTTTCAAAAGTGAAGTACAAAGACAGAACATTGACCTTTGAGGAACCTGCGGACCTTAAGAACTTTATTCATATGCATAAAACGGAGGCAATGGAATGAGTAAACCTTAAATGATTTTTTTTTTCTCTCCTTTTTTTCCACAGGTTTCCTTTCGTCCACTGTTGATGTCGCTGTTTACATCGTATATCAATTCCGTTGCTGTTGTCCTCGTTTGATTCCATTGTCTACCCTATTGTATGGTAAGTTCCCTTATGCTGTGTATTCCAATCCCAGCTTCAATAATATTGCCCCTCAACCCTTTATTGAAACTCCTATTGTTGGCTCTTGGTGTTGCTCATTGGTGCGGTATCTGTTCTTTTTGTCCCCCCTAGTCATCTGTATTCTCTTTTCTATTTTGCCCTCATGGCCAAAGTTCTTCGGCTTCTGGCCATATATTCTGGATACATTTCTCAGAAGAGACGATGTTCTCTTGCTTTGTTTCCCTTCTCTTTCCTTCTTCTGTCCTTCTTCTGTTTTTTCTTTCTCTCCTTTCACACTTCACTTTGGCGGGTTTTTTCTTCTTGAAGGCGATTCTGGATGTCTCTTACCTTTTCTTATTTGGCTTGTTGTCTCTTGGTAAACATTCGGGATTTCACATTCCTTTTTCTATCCCTTTTCTCTCATCCTTTCATTCCTTTGGCTTCATTCTTTTTTCTACTTGTGTTGGTTTTTATCTCTTATTAAATACTGTCTGTTAATCATTTAACATGTCTTGCTTGATTAGTTCAAATATCTATTTGGTTACCTTTTTATTCCATGTTACAAGGTTTATAATTATGTTTCTATACACTTTCTTATTATCATTTTAATGAGTAATTTACGTCTAGTGTCGTGGAATGTTAAAGGAATTCGCAATCCTGTTAAAACACAGTTTTGTCCCATTTGTCTAAATTGAACTGCCAAATTGCTTTATTGCAAGAAACTCATCACAAAGAACAAGACATTGATTCTTTCAGGAAACAATGGGTTGGCAATGTTTTTAGCTCCCCTGCCGTACAAAACAAAAATGGTGTTCTTATATTCCATAAATCTTTAAACGTTCAAGTGATAAATGAGTATAAGGATGATGCTGGTAGATGGCTTCTTCTTGAAGTAACCATTAATAATACTAAATTTATGATTTGTAATATATTTGGGCCGAATGGAGTTAACCCTACCTTCTGGAAGGATATTTCCTCCTTGTTATCCTCTCATGCTGCTGAAAATTTAATAGTTGGAGGAGATTGTAACCAATTTCTTGATCCCTTTTGGATCGTAAGTCACCAACTAGATTTGTTCCATCTCAAATGCATAAGGCTTTTCGCAAAACTATTTCAGATGGAGGGCTCACTGATGTATGGAGAGTACTCCATCCGGATGTTTTGGAATACACCTTTTTTTTCCCCTGCTCCTAAGTCATTTTCTAGGATTGACTATGTATTTTTCACACAACATACACTTCAATTTCTCACACATGCAGAAATAGGATCGATTTTAATTTCTGACCACGCACCTGTCATTGTAGATTTTGATTACCCTAACCCCATTTCATCCACTCGCAGATGGAGATTTAATAACTCCCTCTTACTAGACCAGCAGTTTACAGATCAAGTTACAACATTTATACAGGAATATTTCACTCATAACCTCCCTTCTGATACGCACATGAATTTTGTTTGGGATGCGTTCAAAGCAACTGCTCGAGGCTATATTATTGACTGTGGCCAGAAAAAAGAAGAAATTTAGTCAGGATTCTAAACAACTCCTAAATCAGATCAAATCCTTGGAAAACGAATACTTTTCCTCCAATAAAGATGATACTTTGTCTAAACTCATTAAATGCAAATTGCAATATAATAAACAATCCCTTGATGATGCCTGTGGTACACTACTTCGATTCAACGCGAAAATGTATGGCGGACGTAACAAAGCTGGTAAATCTTTGGCAAATTACCTGAAAATTAAAAAACAAAAATCTAAAATTGTAGCCATTACTGATTCTTCTGGTGTACGTCATACCAGCGATTCAAAAATTTTAGAATGCTTCACCGATTATTATAAAAAATTATATACTCCGGAATCATCCCCTCCGCTGAACAAATTGATTCTTTTTTTCAGTCGATTCCCAAAGACCCTATTAATAGTACAGATCTTTCCTCCCTTGATACACCTCTATCCGAACAGGAATTGCTAAATGCCATAAATATGCTTCCTAAAGACAAAACACCTGGACCAGATGGCTTTACAGTGCGCTTTTATTTACATTTTACTTTCCAAACTATACTGCTGGTCAATCATTTTTTGAGTACTAATTGTAAGCAGGGCTTTTTCGCTCAAGCCATGCTATGCCTCATACCAAAAAAGGAAAAGATTTGTCTCAATGTGGCAATTATAGACCTATTTCATTAATCAATACGGATTGCAACATTTTTGCTAAATTGTTGGCTATCCGAATGAACTCTGTTATTCCAGATTTAATAAGCATACACCAGTCTGGATTTGTAAAGGGTAGATCCATCTCAGATAACTCAAGAACCTTGCTTAATATTATACACTTAGCGGCTAAACTTAATTCTCCATTAGCTGCCATAACATTAGACGCCAAAAAGGCTTTTGATCGAGTCAACTGGGATTTCATGTTTGCTTCTTTGAAATGGCATGGCTTCAGTCCCCACTTCATCCAATATATTAAATTATTATATTCCAATCCTTCTACATCTATTTGGGTTAATGGTAAGCAGTCCAATTACTTTCCCCTGCATAGAGGTACTAGGCAAGGGTGCCCATTGTCCCCCCTATTATTTATTCTAGCGCTGGAACCCTTTTTGGAAACCATTCGAAGATCTTCCACTTTTTCAGGTCTTCAGTTTAAAAATTTGAATATAAAATACACTGATGATATTTTACTGTATGTTTCCAACCCCACTACCTCCTTGCCGGAATTCTTTTCCTTATTAACTGAGTATTCGATTGTCTCAGGCTATAAATTGAATATCGACAAATCAGAAGTTTTACCGCTAAATAAATATTGTCTTCCCCATATGTTTCAGGATTCTGGTTTCAAATGGAATTCAAAGGGCATAAAATGTCTGGGAGTTCTCTATACCAATAATATTAAGGACACTATTAAAATCATTAAGAATGTAATTATGACTAAAATCACTGCACTAATAGAGGGTTGGTCTCCCCTTTTTATCGCCTGAGGGGTAGGTTAGCCACAATTAAAATGATGCTATTACCTATTGTTAATTTCTATTTGTCATTGCTTCCTATTTCTTTCCCACTTAATTTCTTTAAAATTATTAAACGATCTTTTGTTAAATTCCTATGGAACAAGCGCAAACCCCGCATTGCTTTAGCTCGATTACAACAACCTAAGGACCTCGGTGGGGTCAATTTTCCTAACATCAGAACATATCATTCCGCATTTACGCTGAAACATATTTGGTGTTCCCTTTCAGACAATTATACTGAACCTTCCACTGTTTGGGGTCAATTGGAGCACGCACAATTCTCTCCTTTTACCTTTAAGGATGTGATTCATATTACTCAACCCCCACGAGGTCTAATTTCCCCCGTACCTACCCACTCAATAGCTATTAGTAAGCCCTTACTTACTTCCTCAAGTACTCTCTCTGATACTATTTTACAAACCCCAATATGGTATAATAGTAACCTTAAATTAAAGAACAGGATTCTTGGGTGGAAAGAATGGATCAACAAAGGCATCACCATCAGACAACTTGTTTTTAATAATACTTTATAGTCCTTTTCCGAGATACAAGAAAAATTTCATATATCCAACAAATATGCTACACAATTTGAACTTCTTAGACCTCTCCTTAACATATTTATTTCTCAGCAATCTCTCCTGGCTATGGATACACTACCTCCCTCCTCCTCAATCGATTTTTCTACTCAACTGAAGGCTTCAACCATATACAAATCATTGATTTGTTCTTCTAAATCTGTCTCAAAACACAAAATAGAACTTTTATGGGAATCAGACTTGCACCAAGAATTTTCAGCTCACATCTGGAAATCAATATGGGTCAAGATTCATACTTCATCTTCATCAGCTAGTACAATGCAAACATTGTATTATTTTTATAACAGATTATTTATTACATCCACAAGTTTATACAAATTTAAAGTCTCTTCTAATGCTAACTGTTGGTCATGTACACATGATAAAAGTGATCTTTTTCATAGGTTTTTTGAATGCCCTCTTGTTAAAAAGTTTTGGTTAAAAATTTGGCACAAGATTAATGACATCCTATTGGTATCCCTCCCTTTTGATTTTACATATGTATTTTTGGGTAGCGCCTCCGCATGTTGGACTTCGCAACGTTTGGTTGGAAAGCTCTTCGACTTAATGATCGCCTTAGCTTTTCAAACCATCACCTCTAATTGGAAAGATACAGGAAAATTTCATATATGGCATGGTGGAACTTATTGTGTCATCCTCATCGATTAGATTGTGCCCATGCTACATCTATTCCATTAAAAATTAAAAAAGATTTATTATGGCTACCTCTTACTTCATTTTTATCTAGGAACATGGACAGATCGGTTTCAAAAGTTTGTAATTTTGAACCTCCTTAAATTATAATTGTTTTTTTCTTTTCATTGTTCATTATATTATATAGTTGATAATTCCCGCTTTTTCAATCTAATATTGCATATTTTTCCCTCTCATTTCTTCTCTGTTCCTTGTTCTCCTCTTTTCTTTTCCTTCTTTCTTTATCTCTAAAAAAAAAAGATTAAAATGCATTTGTTTTAGCAATTTATTTTCATATTAACAGTTCAAGTTTTCATGTATGCATTCTCATAATAGTAGATATATTTCAATTGTTAATCTTTTTATAGTTTAATATCCCTTCCTTGTTATCAAGTTGTCACATTGTTCACTTTACTTACTCATACACTTACTTGGATTGTTTTATTGACCAATACGGTTGTTTGTTGTATTTGCACACTGTTCATTTTTATTCTCAATAAAGCATTCTTAAACTCAAAAAAAGAAGAGTCGGCATTGGATTTCTTTAGGGCCTGGACCATTGATGCATGTTTCTAGGATTTAGGAACCATGCCACAGTCAATAGATAAATTAACAAGATCCAACTGAGTAGGATCAAAGAGGTCAGGGAATAAGATAGAATATGGGTAGGATGAGCTTTAGAAGTTACTTCTATGGTGACGGGTAAAACCACAATAAAGTCCCCAGTAGGAGCTGCTAAGGGGTATTTAGAATATTGTGAGAAGTGATGGGGGTTTGAGAGCCAAAGTGAAATGCACAGATAATGTGGAATAGAGTTCCTCAGTGTCTATTACAGAATTGTTGCATACAGAAGGTTGTAAACATCTTTTAACATAATCAGAAAACATCACGAGTGCAGCTAGTTAAGCAACCTGGAATAATAGCAAAATTATCTTGATGAACAGTCCTCACTTGGTGTTCTTGGTGTCTGATGACTGATGAGGTTACTTTATCGAGTAAGGAGTGTGTAAGTTGTCAATTCCTTTCCAAAGATTTACAGACCCTTTTCTTATTTCTGAGTTCATCAAAGTATCAGAGAGAAGATAGAGTTTTGCGATGCATGGGAAAAGATTTGAAGGGGACAAGGCTATTGAAATCATCTTCTAGCCATTTGTTGAAATTGAGCTCGTATCGGGATGTTCCAACTGGCAGACAAGGGGGAATTGGTAAGTGTGCAATTCAAATTCAAATAGCCACGTAGTCAGACCGTAGAAGAGGGGTAGAATCCAGAACAGAAACTGGTGCCAATTGGAGAAGAGCGGGTTGGGAATTAATCCGACTCTGTGTGGGGGGGGGGCGAGATCAATTTGGCGAGATGGAGAGCCTTCAGGTCCCGGAGAAGAGCACAGGAGTCGACCTCACTAGTATTATCTAGGTGGAAATTTAAATCACCAGCAATGAAACCGTTTGCAGAATGAGGACAAAAGTAGCAAACATGTGGGTAAGCTTGGAACTGAAGTCCATGTAGGCTATGGTGTCAGTAGATCAGAGCATCAGAGAATAACAGGGTGGGATGAATGTTTAGATTAAAGACATTCCAATAGTGAGAAGGAAAGAAATAGGAGAAGGAGAGGAAGGACTGATGAACAATGGCTATGCAAGTCCTACTGGTCCCATTTAAATGATAGCTCAGGAAGCTGGAGGAAATTGCTGTGGCAATGTCGGGAAAGGACAACCAACTCTCAGCATAGAAGAACTTCGGGATTGCAGGCAGAGATAAAGTCCCATATATCGATTTGATACTTCGATAGAGGGCATATGTTAATGTGAAAGCAATTTACAGTAGACTGATGATTTTGAGAGCAGGGCATTTATTTTATTTTTATTTATAAAGTTTTATATAGCGCGAACGTGACCCACGAGGGTATCAGAGCGCTTTACAGTATATAATTATTAAACATTAGATGGTTGATGTAGTATACAAACATTTGGTATTCGCTATTCAGTACAAAAGAGGTATATAGTATTATATGGATAGCATAGGTGACTAGTAGACAACAAAGAATGATCCACGAGGGCATCAGAGCACTTCACAGTACACAGTTATTAGACATTAGGAGGTTGAGGTAGAATATATACATTAAGTAATTTCCATAAAATCCAATAGAGGTAGACAGAAATATCTGGATATCATGGGTAACTATTAGTCAACATCGAATTAAAGCCTTAGGATGTAAATTTGTTCAGTAGAAGCATTTTTACTTCTTTTTTGCAGGATGTAAAGGATGAGATTCCACGTACCAGTGGAGGGAGGGAGTTCCAAATCTTCGGTGCGATCCCTGAAAAAGCTCTGCAGCCAGTTCTCTTTTTATGGAAGGATTGTGGTTTCAATAGTAGTGACCTCGCACTTCGCAATTGTCTCCATCCTCCCGATCGCTCTAACTTTAGTGCTAAGTAAGTGGGGGTATTGTTATGCAGGGCTTTGTGGGTCATGCAGGCAACCTTTAGGTGTATTCTTGCCTCGTAGGGCAACCAGTTCAGAGCTATCAAGGTTGGAGAGATGTGGCTATTTCTTTTAATCCCTGAGACCAGTCTGGCCGCAGCGTTGAGTGAAGCCCTCAGCGGGGCCAGCTTGTATTTGGGGAGACCGCATAGGGTGGTGCTTCCGTAATCCAATCTTGGTAACACCAGGGCTTGTACCGCCATTTTTAAGTCGGTCTGTGGGAGGAAGGGTTTAAGTTTCCTTAGTATACTCAACTGGTGATTGGCTCCCTTGGTGGCATTAGTGATTTGCGCTTGCATGTTCAGGTGTTTGTCAATGGTGACTCCCAAGGATTTCGCGGAGTCAATGATGTGGGGAGCACAGTCAAAGGAAGTTAGATGCTCCAACCGTAAGTCTATCTTGGGTGTGTGATTGGGAGGGGAGATGAGAAGGAATTCTGTTTTTTTGGTGTTAAGCATAAGGTGGTTGCCAGTGAGCCAACTTTGAGTGTTCTGTAGAATAGCGTTGAGAGAGATGAAGTCTTCTGGTGAGGAGATTTTCATGTACAGTTGGGTGTCGTCAGCGTACAGGTGATATTGGATGTTCGCAGAGTTCAATGCGTTTGCCAGGGGCTCCATGAATAAATTAAAGAGAATGGGAGAGAGTGCTGAGCCCTGTGGGACCCCTATGGTGACCAAGGAGGGTTGAGAAAGTGAATGCTTCATCTTGATTCTTTGTGTTCTGTTATTAAGGAAGGAGGTGAACCATTGTAACACTGGTCCGGTAAGGCCCATCCTTCGTTCCAGTAGGGACAGTAGGTTGTCGTGCTTAACCGTATCGAAAGCGGAGGATAAGTCAAGAAGTATCAATAGGCATGATTCGTTGTGGTCTAGCATTTTTAGTATGTCATCCAATATGTGGGTGAGAGCAGATTCTGTGCTATGACCTTGCCGGAAGCCGGATTGGTGTTTGTCTAGGAGGATGAAATTCTCGATGTGATTACATAGTTGTAGTTGTACACATTTTTCCAGCAGTTTCGCTAGAGTAGGGATGTTGGTTATCGGGCGGTAGTTGTTTAGATCTGAGGGGAGGGAGTCAGATTTCTTTAGTATAGGTGTGACCTGCCCTACTTTAAGACAGTCCGGTATGGAGCCTTGTCTCAGAGAGGCGTTTACAATCTTCGACCATAGGGGTATGATAGAGGTTTTGATCATTTTGAATAGGGAAGGAGGTAGGGGGTCAGAGAAGTGATTGGAGGGGTTAATCGCTAGAAGAGTGTTGTAGATTTCTTGTTCAGGGATGGGCAAGAAGGCGCGCCAAGAGGCATTGTTTTTGGGGGTTTCCGTCAGAGTACTAGGATGGGCCACGATCTGAGCATAAAATTTAGTGTCCTGATCAATAGGTTGTGGAAGGACCTTCTTGGATTGGATGTCGAGTTCAATGCATTTTGTTTTTTCAAGGAAGAAATTGGCAAGCTGATCACAGGAATAGCCGGATTGTTTAGTTCCGCAGATTTAGGCGTATTGCGCGCTTGTTGTTTGACTATTTCAAATAGTTTCTTGGGGCGGTTAATGGCTTGGTTCAACTGAGTTTTGAAAAAGTCTGCCTTAGCCTTTAGGATCTTCCTGTTGTATGCATTCCTCAGCACTCTAAGGTGATATAGGTGATCAGTGGAGGGTACTGATTTCCATAATCTCTCGGCTGATCTTAGCTTTCGCCGGTCAGAGTTCAGATTCTCGTTGAACCATGGTTTGGAGATTTTGGAGGAAACGTTTTTTCTTGGAGGGCGCTGTAGAGTCAAGAATTTCAAGCATAGTGGAATTGTAAAAGACCGTGAGGTCATGGACGTCAACCATGTCTGTCGTGGGGGTTAGGGCGGAGATGCATTGGTTTACTAGGTCGGTGGGGTTAATATTTTGAATATTCCTTTTCCACTGTTTTGTTTTTGGGGGTTGGCCCCTTTTGTAGCTACCTCAATATTGATGAAGAAGAGAATGCTGTAATGGTCCGTCCAATCACATGGGGTGATGGATTCTAGTGATACAGTGTTCGTTTTCGCTATGATGAGGTCTAATGTCTCTCCCTTGTTGTGGGTTGGACTGTCACAGAATTGAGAAAGATCCTGATCTGACAGAAAAGATTTGAGACAGCTTACAACATGGTCGTTTGAGTTATTCCAGTGGAGATTGAAGTCGCCCAGGAAAATCTGTGGTACTTGTGAGTTGTCGTTGGATGTAATGACTTCCATTAGCTCATCGATGAACGTCAGATTGTCACCAGGGGGTGGTAAATTATGTGAAGTTTGCTGGCGATGCGCTTGTCATCGGAGATGTTGATACAGAGATATTCACAGGAGGATAGAGAGATGGGGTCTGCTTGATTGACTGTGATTGTGTTACGATAGATGCAGGCTAGTCCGCCGCCAGGGTTCACGTTTCTGTCCAGACGGATTATATCGTGACTAGGAGGTACCAGTAGGTCTAGGATGGGAGAAGAGGAGCTATTTAGCCATGTTTCTGTGAGGACGATAATGTCTAGATCATTCTCGAGGATGAGGTCGTGGATGTCAGGAGATGCACAATGCAGCACACATAAACAGCAAAAACGAGGAGAAATAAAGCATTTCTCCTTGTTACGCAATATTAAGACCAGGTTTTTTTGGTCTTAATATTGGCACTGCCCCATATTTACGCCACCCTTGTAAATATGGGGCAGCGTCAAAATCAATGGGTGTTGCGGTGAAACGCCCACCGCAACACCCTGTGCCCTCCCCTTTCACGCTAAGTATAGCGTGAAAGGGCACTTTATTTACAAGGCAGCGTTACGTGGCTTAACACTGCCTTGTAACTAAGGCAAAGCCTGTATCGCCACAGGAACATCGAAAAAAGGGACGTTCCTGTGGTGATAGGGGCTTAGTAAATATGCCCCTAA
Organism: Calotriton arnoldi; assembly: GCA_963921515.1. Taxonomy (NCBI): domain Eukaryota; kingdom Metazoa; phylum Chordata; class Amphibia; order Caudata; family Salamandridae; genus Calotriton; species Calotriton arnoldi. The sequence goes on along the minus strand of CAWUFW010021717.1, from coordinate 93,833 downwards.
AGGGCATTTATAAGAAGCTGTCGGAGAGCGGCGTTAAGCCAAGAAGGCTAACGCCGCCCTCCGACAGTTTCCAAATGCAGGGATGAGCCATATTCACAAGAATACGGTGCACCCCTGCCTTTCCCTTAGCACTGGTGCTAAATGTAGCTGCCTAACGTCAGCACAGGAACTCTTGCACTATTGTGCAAGGGTGCGTGCATTGCAGGTAAAGATTGTTTATGTGCAGGAAGGTGTCCCTTCCTGCACATAAGCAATCAGTAATGGCGATTTGTTACTTCTATATGTGCTGCAGAAGGCAGTACACATAAAAGTTGCAACTCGTCATTTTTTTATTGATTGTTTATGTGCAGGAAGGGACACCTTCCTGCACATAAACAATCAATGGCGTTTTGCTGTTTCTGTGTGTGCTGCACAATGCAGCACACTTCAAAACAGCAAAAACAAGGAGAAATAAAGCATTTCTCCTCGTTTCGCCATGTTAAGACCAGGTTTTCCATGGTCTTAATTTTGGCACTGCCCCATATTTACGCCACCCTTGTAAATATGGGGCAGCATCAAAATCAGTAGGTGTTGCGGCGGAACGCTCACCGCAACACCCATTGACTGCCCCTTTCACGCTAAGTGTAGTGTGAAAGGGGCCTTATTCACAAGGCGGCGTTAAGCACCGTTAAGTGGCTTAACGTCATCTTGTGAATAAGGCGAAGCTCCTATCTCCACAGGAACATTAGAAAAAGTGACATTCCTGTGGCTATAGGTGCTTGTAAATATGCCCCTATGTTTTTCCACATGGCTCTTGCAGGTGAATTTCTGATTGAATAGGCACTGTCAAAGTCAGTTCATAATATGCCCTTATTAGTTATTGTCAGCTGAACTGAACAAGTCTGTAGGCCTAACTTTTTATTGGTTATCTGCAAGGCCCTCTTTAGGAGGCATTGTAAAGCACTGTTCCCAGTGTCATTGTTTTAAAAAAATGTTTTTATACTATTTTCCACTCTATATTGTGTATATATATTTGTGTTTCTATATGCAGTAATTAACTTGTGTGCATTAAAGTGCGCTTCATTTTTAGAAGTAAAAGCACCGACTAGAAAATAATTTATCAAGTGGTTTTATGTTTGTTACTGACTTCTAAGTTTCTAATTCACCACCCTTGCCCTTGCTAAAATTAAGAGTTAAATGTTGAAAAGGTGTGCTTGATTTTCAACCTGTGGCAACAATATTATAAGGACCTCTGAACACCAGTGGTAAATGACCTAATCTATACAATTGGGGCCCAGTAACCACCTGATGTCCATTTGCCCCTCACATCAGTCTTCACTGTGGCCCATCACCCTCTGAGATTCCCGGCAGCCAACCAGCATAGTCAACCAGAACTGAGGATCGCAAGAGCTCTAGAAGATGCTACCTCCTTTTAGAAGCTCCTGCAATCCTTCATGAGTCTGGCCTAACAGTGGCGAACCTACAGCCCTTTCTGACTTTAAGGGCCAGATTTATCAAGATGTTGCGTTGCACTTGCATCACATCAGGTAATGCAAGGACAACGCAACACAAAAGTCTGATTTACAAAGCAACGCAAGGCCACCGTGAGTGATCCTGTGGTGCTTGGTGAATCTGGAGTAAAGCAAGGCAGCGCAAGTCGCTGCCTCTGCATTACTCTGCCCCAGGTAGGCGTTCCACGGGTGAGAGTGGGCATTCTCACTCATCCACCAATGGATTTTGGCAAATTCCCTGATTTCCCATAAGTGGTAGACCTGGGAAAGAGTAAAAATGCTGCATCTTCCCAGGGGAGGCGTAACGAGGTTAAATATTTTTATTTCTCTTCGTTTTTCCCCTCTTTCTGTGTTTGCTGCCTTCTGCAGAGGAAAAAGCCTCATAGGGTTGTTTTTGTGCAGGAGGGTGTCCCTTCCTGCACAAAACAAATCCTGCCTGCTACGCAGGCATCCTTGACACAAGGGTGCCTGCGTCTGCGCTAGGCAGCCAAAGTGCACCAGCCAGAGGACAGGAATGCACCATATAATGTTAAATATGACAAATTCCTACCCGCTCCCTTTCACGCAGCGCAGCAAGGTGTCTTGCTGTGTTGCATGGAATATTGATAAATCTGCCCCTAGGTCTACAATAGTGAACCTGTATCTGTTACAGCCTCCAGTCAGCATTCATGTTCCAAGCAGAGAGATCACAGAGAAGAGCTTGCATCTTTCCACAAAAGCGACCTGACATCCTCTTTCCTACATCTCTAAGGCTATGACCGCAAAACCCCACCTCATCACACTACTCAACAGCCCTGTGCAGTGACCATCACCCAGCAGATTGTAGTGCTGTTCAGACCCTTAATGCACAAGCAGACACTGCACTTGAAATAAGATTCCAATGACTGTGTAACCCTTGGGCATTCCCTACTGAGCACCCTAGCATTTCCCAGTTGATCGCAAAGCTACGCACGAGTATTTGAAACCCCATCAGCATATTATTCCTCTCTCAAGAAACCTAGGCACTTCAGATGATTGAGTTTTACCTACTGTAAGAAATTGGGTTATTGGTTGTGCAGGATGTGAGTCCTGCACACCTAATAGGTCCACACTTACTGGGAACCAAGAACCCCAATCTAGAGATTGACTATCTCAGGGTAATGAAGTAGAGCAGTCCACGGCCTACTCAAGGGAGATTCTGTGAGCTAATCTACACTTTCACGCACGCAGTAACAGCACTCATTAAATGATAGTCCAGAAGGTGTTTTTCTTTGAAAAAAGAAAAGTACATTTTTACACACACCGCTACATACTATGCATTAGTTTACAAATATATACATAAGGTAGGTGGAACTACCTTTAGTGACATTCTGAAATCACATTTGACCCCTAATATTTCATGACCCACATAATCATAACACCTCCAGCCATACCAGATAGAACATCACAGCATAAAGAACTTTCATTAGAAATCAAGCAGGTCTATTGGCTTTCTCAGGAGGTCACCACATCAATCAATATATCGGGCTCCGTTAGCTTTGTCAAGAGTTCATCTCAATATAAAATCAACAATCACATATTAAAAATCATCATCATAGCACAGGAAGCAACAACAATGATTAAAAACAATCATCACTGTTAGTAAAAACATTACAAACCATATCAAAAATCATTGTCAATAACATACTGTAAATAAAGCATTCAAAATTAATATAACGTGTCTGAGTCTTTCACACTTCACAGCACATAAAATGCAACTATAAGGCCAATCTCTAGGAATTCCTGCACTCTCAAGCTGTAGAACAAAAGGTCTAACTTTAAGAGTGTTTAAAATAATTTGGAATATGGAAAAAGTCTCACCAGGGCATGCATCCCGCTGATGGAGCAAGAACTTGTAAAGGAGACTTGCTCGGAAGCAATCCTCTCGTTTAACTCACTACCGAATTACTAACAACGTCTTGCAAATACAGAAAACACGTGGGTTAGGGAAGCTTGCATATGTGTGTACTAATATAAATAACAATGAAAACGGACTAATCCAGCTCTAACTGGGAAATCTTTACTGCGCATGCGTCAACTGCATCTACGCAGTATGACGGTACTAATGCTTGGAGGGAAATTCTAGCGCATGTGCAGAAGGCATTAAAATGGAGTCTTGAAGACTCACGTGCATGGCATCTGCTTAGCCGAAATGAAAACCAGCTATTCTACTAATGCTAATTCGGGGAAAGTATTAATAAGTAAAGAGGGTTAGAGTAGAGACGGGTGGTATACAGTGAAACCATTTATTTGTGAAAGTAACATTTCTTCTTTTGACTTTATTATTAGTGCGCATTTGGGCCTTTCACGTTTGTCTGAATTGAGCCGACTGATTCAAGTTTGCGCATGCCTACACGAGAGTTGACCCAGAGGGATGATCAAGCTTTTGAAAGCCGTCCAAGGACGAGAATGACGTGCCCTGTGAACAGTGGGTGAAGAGTTCATGCAAGAAGACTTGTATTCATAATATTGAAATAATTGTATCTAATAAAGTTTGGACATGTATGGAACGGAAGAAAGGAATAAAGTTTAAGGGGATGGGTTTTACGAACAATAGTTCAATAGAAAAAGTAATATGTAAGCATGGTGTGATGATCATCCCCCCCCTTGCCTGACCAATTAGATTTCGCATTTTTGTGATATTGAAACTTTAGTGGGTGGTACATGGAAAACAAAAGGTATAACTGAGGTAGCTTTACTTAGAGAAGTCGTCGATGCTGGAAGTCGAGAGCTCGGGATGCTGTGGGTGCTGTGGGTGGTGCTGATACTGAAAGGGACACTGTGAGATGCTGATGAAGACACCGAATGCAGAACCATCTATCTTTAATTAATTGGGTTAGATAAGAAGATCGCGGAAGAAACTTGAGGAGGAAGAGAGTGTCAGAGAGGAGTGCGGCGCAGTCGTCGGTATTTTAGAGAGGTTAAGTATCCTGTCCTGATTCCTGTCCTGAAGTCTTTGTCTCCTGATCTATCCCGGGGGACCCTTACCAGCCCTTTGGCCAGAGGGTTTGGTCTTCACACCATCCTTGCTAACTATAAATTCATGGTTCTTGTAGATGATCTTTTCTCTCTGTCCTCTCCTTTCCGGGCATAGTTATTGTATGTGTCTGAAATATTTTCTTAATGAAGATTTGATTTGCAATCTTACGAATGAGGGTGTTTGTACTGTAATTTGAAATGGTTCACATTCATTTAATTTAGATAAAGATTTTAAAACTTCCGGAGTCAGTGGTTATTTTCTTTAATTAAAGAATAGCTAATAAGTTATGTTAATTATCACCATCAACTAGTTCAACTAATGGTCCATCGACCAGAGGAAATAACTTGTTGATCAGTGAAAGGTTAGTTAGGAATAAGAAATAACTAATCCTAAATAATGAAAATACATAAACTAAACACAGCGGTCTACTTGGATTTGTGTAAGTGTTTATGGGCCCAGGTGAGTACATGGTAGTAGAGTATCTGTTAGTATACCGCTGGATCAGTTTTCTGGTAGCGCTATGGCTATTATTGATTAGTTTGGTGATAAGTATAGATTATTGATTATTGATTTATGTTTTCACAAAAGAGTTAGCGTCTATGTTTTATGTTGTCCAGAATTCCCGGGGAATGAGCAGCGGGTGGTGACAGAAGCCATACTGCAGTGAGGTTACTCGTCTGTTGGAATAGCACTGAGAAGCTACGCAGGGCTAGCAGTGTTAAACTAGGGACTATTTCGTATAAAAGTAGATTGCGAATGATAGCAAAAGGGGTTCGCTGGTGAAACTTTGGTCTCATTTCCCAATACGGGTGACACTGGAGGAGTAGCAGGTTCTCTGGAACTTGAATTAGGGGTCAGCGGAAGGTTTTACTCGTAGTGTATGAAGAGTAAGCGGAAGGTTTTACTCACATTGGAAAGAAAATCTATCCTTTGGTTTTAGTGGAACAGGCAGAGTAGCAAATGTTTTTATGAAGTTAATAACAAAGAATTTAATGCAAAGTATTAAGAAAATAAGTTTTCGAATTACCTTGTGAAGGGAGGGTCAGTCGCCGGAGTTGGACTGACGTCACAGAGAGCCGCGCTGGGATAGGTTGAAACAGCGGGTGTGTGACAGAAGCAGCCTTGTAAAGGAGGGGTCAGTAGTAAGTAGCAGAACTGACGTCAGAAAATGCCGCGCTGGTATTGGTCAGAGCGTGAGCCTGATTTTGATTGGATAACCAGTTAGAAGCCGCGCTAGGATTGGTGGAAGGAGAGATTGTATGCGGGATTTTGATTTGACTACTAGTGTGAGACGTGCAGATAGAAGATTTCAAGGGTTTGCAGAATACAATTTTATATATCGTTCATCCAGGATGTATGGAGAAAAGAGAAAAATGTCATTTATAAAGAAAATTAAGAATTTCTTTAAGAAAGATAAGCCTGTGTTGACTAGAGAGGGAATTCCTATTCCGCCACCAAAGACACCAGCATCCTTTATGATGATGGAAAGAGGATATCATACTTGCGTGTGGTTGGAAAATTGAATAGAATATACGAAAGGTGATGGAGTGCTAGCGTTTCCTGAAAATGGTACGTTTAATGGGAGAATTCTTCAGAATTTGAGAATGAGAATGAATGATTTGGAACCTAGACCTAGGTTAACTCAATATGAGGCTTTGGAAGAATGGGAGACTGAGTCATATGAAAGCGAGAAATGCAGAGGTGGGAGATATAAAGGATTCTTTCCCAGATACTTGCAAGAATCACGCGAAGGGCAGATGAAACAGTGGAGGAGAGCTATGGTATCTGAAGGTTTATATCCAGTATTAATGGCTGAGGAACAGTCTGGAGGAAAGTGTAAAGAGAAAACGAAACACTTGAATACAACAGGATATGGCGAATCAGATGATGAGTTATTAGAGGATATTTTAATTAAAAATCCACCACCGTATCAAGAAGCAACTAGTAAGGTTACCCCAAGCGCACCAGCGATGGGAATGCCTTTAACCCCACAAATTTTACATGATACGTCATTTAATAGGGTGCTGTAAGATAATGAGAGAGATGTTTTAAATAAAACTAGAGAAGAATTAGTAAAGAAAATAAGTCAAATTTGAATACTGAAGCTTTGACAGTACCAGTGACTATTGGTCCGGTAATCCCATTATACGGAGATAAAAAGACTTACCAGAAACCACAAACTGTGACAATTCTGTTAAACAGTCCTAGAAAAGAAATAATCATTACAGATGATCAGGTCAGTGAAAGTGAATCAGTTATTTCATTAATGGATCTCCCTAATGTGGAACCTTTAACTGAAACTCCGAAAAGAGTTACGCCTATGAATTTGAGAGAAAAGAGACCTTTGGTTCCTATAGGAACTGGAGGTGCAACAGTAGTTACTCCTGAAGACATAGAAAGATGGGCACAGGAAAGAGATAATCGGAACCCACCACCAAAGATTTTAGACATTAGTAGATTGAAAGTGGAATTGGAAGAAATGATAGTGGGAAGTGTGGGCACAGAAAGATTGAATGTTTACAATGATGAAGAATTATTATTTTTATGTAAGAGTATAACCAGAAGAGCAAGTGTATTTCATGAGAAATTAACAGAAGTTGCTTCAGAAATTGGAATAGATATAGGGAAATCAAAGTTGTTGCAGAAACCATATCGAGTGGATTTTACTGACAAAGATTTAGAAAGTGTTAATGCATCTGGAAAGAGACTACCGATAAAGGAGTTAATGAATATTTTGCGAAAATGGGAAGACATTGATAAATGGAGAATTAGATAAATAAGAAAGAAAGAGGAAGTTCAAGCGAGAGAAGCATCATCTGCATTTCCAGTAAAGGAAACAGAAAAGGTTGAGAAATTGTGTCCAATGAGGGAGGTTACAGGAGGAGGATATGTCCATGTTCCTTGGAGTAGACAAGATATTTTGTCATTTACAAATGATTTTCCAAAATTGAGAGAAGAACCAGTTGAATGGTATAAACAGGTAGAAAGATTTGTGAAGGTTTCAAAGGTCTTATTGAAGGATCTGGATGGTTTGTTTGACATTGTGGTACCTGCTGATTTATGGACGGAGTGTAAGATTACAATAGATTGGCCAAGTGAAGAGTATGCTAGAGACTCAAAGACAGGAGCACCCTCAGAGGAGGTGATGAAGAAATATCACCAAGTGATTACTTATTTGAAAGGGAAAATTCCTCCTAAAGAAACCGATTGGGTAAAGATAGATAGGACAACACAAGAACCAAATGAATCTGTACATGCGTATTATGAAAGGTTATTGCAGGTGTTTAAGCAGTATAGTGGTTTTGAGAATATTGGTGATAAGGATATGGGACATTTTGTGTATCAGTTTGTATATGGTTTGAAACCAGAGATTAGTCAGATGATACAGCAGCACATGTTGTGTTGGCAAAGCAAGACAGTGGATGAGATTTTAAAGTATGCAAAATACTGCGGAGACGACATAGAAGCAAGGCGTAGAAAACTAAAAGAGAAAATGATGTGGGCACAGGTAAAGTTGGCAGAGCAACAGCAGAATAAAACCAATACTCAGACTGATAATCAAGTGAAAGAGCAGAGTCAGAATGATCAAGTGGCGAATGGTAATAAATATAGAGGATGAATGAACAGAGAAGAAGCGAAGAAGAAGTTGCCTTGTCATGCGTGCGGAAAGCTTGGACATTGGAAAAACGAGTGTAAGAGTATTCAGAATAATAATGGGCCAAATCAAAATTTAATCCCACAGATGCAGAATGAAGTACTTATGAATCAGCAGCAGCAGGTAGTTACTCCACAATAATAGAACAGTTGCGCAATATTTGTTGCAGAATGATGAGGAAAATTCAGACTTTGTACAATGACGGTGCCTGAGGGGGGAGGAAGAGGAGTGCGTGCTTGGCGCATCCTTGCCGGTAGATCAGTCAGGTCCATTTGTTGTTGGGAAAGTGGAAGGTAAAGACATCACTTTTCTATTGGATACTGGTGCTACCCGGTCTAGTGTGAGAACAGCAGACATCCCAAACCTACCCCTCTCGGGAGAATCTATCCATGTTGTAGGCGTGTCAAATCAACAGATTAGAACCCCAATCGCGAAACCAATGGAGGTGCACATTGGAAACTTTAAAGAAATGCATCGGTTTGTAGTTTGCGATTCCAGTCCCGTAAATCTGTTAGGAAGAGATCTGCTGTGCAAAAATGAATTGCACGATCTATTGTACACCAGATGGTGTCGCTTTCCAGACCCCCTGATGAAGATGTTCTATATAAAATGATGCTAGTCAAGCAAGGAGCAGAAGTAGATGAAATGTTTTCATTAATGACTGAAAATTAATTACCAGAAAAGTTGAGAGCCACAGTCAATCCGGAAGTGTGGGATTTTACAGGAAAAGATATTGGGCTGATGTCAAATGTAAACCCAGTGAAAGTGACAGTGATGGAAGGTGCAGTTTATCCAAACACACGACAATACAAGAGGAGTCCAGATTTAATAACGGGAATTATTCCAGAAATCGATCGAATGGTTAAACAAGGCATTTTAAAAGAAATAATGAGTAGTCCTTGTAACTCACCAATCATGGGACTTAAAAAGCCTAGTGGAAAATATAGGATAGTGCAAGATTTACGGAAAATAAATAAAATTGTAGTGCCATGTTGCCCAATAGTACCAAATCCAGCAGTGATCCTTTATCAGATACCTTGGAATGCAGGCTGGTTTACAGTAATTGATTTATGCAAAGCATTCTTTTCTATTCCATTGCACCCAGACAGCCAGTATCTTTTTGCATTTAAGTTCGAGGATCGTATCTATGCATGGTGCAGAGTTCCTCAAGGGTACACAGAGAGTCCTTCGATTTTTAATCAGATCCTGAAAAAGTGTTTAAAGTCATTAGTCATGCCTGGAAATTCGGTTCTGGTTCAATACATTGATGACCTACTGGTGGCATCAAGAACACGAGAGGATTGTGTCATTGACACAATTGCATTACTGAACCATTTGGCTGAAGGAGGACACAAGGTGTCTCCAGAAAAATTACAGTTCTGTCAACAAGAAGTTAAATATTTAGGGAATAAAATAGAAAGAGGAGTAAGAAAAGTGACACCGGAAAGAATAAAAATAATCAAGGAGATGCAACTACCTCAGACGCAAAAGGAAATGAGAATGTTTCTGGGAGTGGTTGGGTACTGTAGGCAGTGGATTAACAGTTTTTCCATGCTAGCAAAACCATTGATACAATTGACACGGAAGAGAGCTAAAGATCCAATTGATTGGAATGATGAATGTTTGTAAGCATTTGTGAAATTGCGGAATTGTTTATGCGAAGCGCCTGCTTTGGGCATGCCTGATTATTCAAAAGAATTTGCGTTGTTTTGCTGTGAGAGAGAAAATTGTGCACTTTCAGTTTTAACACAGAGACATGGATTGAGCCGACGACCAGTGGCGTATTTTTCTGCCACATTGGATCCAGTGGCTTCAGCTTTACCTGGCTGCTTAAAGGCAGTAGCTGCTACTTGTATGAGTCTGGAGCAAAGTGAGTCAATAGTGATGGGACATTCAGTAAAAGTCTATGTTCCACACTCAGTTGAAATTCTTCTGACAAGAACACATCTCACACCTAGTCGGCTGACTAAGTATGAAAGAGTAATTTTGGGAGCAGAAAATGTGCCAGTAATAAGATGTACGGTTATGAACCCTGCCACATTATTGCCAGACCCGTGCATGAGGAAGTAAGAGATGAAATTGATCATGACTGTTTGGATGTGACTGAATTGTGTACTAAGCCCCGTCCTGACATTAAAGAAACCCCATTAAAAGAAGCTGATCATGAGATGTTTGTGGATGGGTCTTGTTTGAGAATAGAAGAAGGAGGATTAAGTGCTGCATATGCTGTATGTAAGATAACAGGGGTAATTGAAGCATCCTGTTTACCGAGAGTCAAATCTGCACAAGTAGCCGAATTGGTGACCTTAACAAAGGCATGCAAAATTGGGAAAAATTGGAGAATAACCATATTTACGGACAGTCAATATGGTTTCGGGGTTGTGCACGATTTTGGCCAACTCTGGATGCAGAGGGGATTTCTGACTTCTTCAGGATCTCCTATAAAACAGTAAAAATGTGAAAGATCTGCTGGAAGCATTACAATTGCCAAAGGAAGTAGCAGTTGTTAAATGCGCTGCACATCAGTCAGGAAATGACTATGTGGCAGCCGGCAATAGATACGCTGACCAAATTGCTCGATATTGTGCGAAAAATACAATGGCCATAAACAGAAAAGTTGAAACGGGTGAAACCAGCTGCCAACTTATGTTTTTCTCAATTCCAGAAACATGGGATAAGATTAGACAGTTACAAGAAGAAGTTGAGGAAAAGGAAAAGGAAATTTGGATAAAAGCAGCCTGTACAAAAAGGTCAGAAGATGAAGTATGGGTGTACTTAGATGGAAGACCAGTCATGCCAGATTGTTTGCTCTCTAAAATGGCAAGAGTATATCATGGAGCAACACACACAGGGAGAGATTCGATGATCAGATTATTCAGACAGAGTTGGTATAATCCGAAATTCAGGGTAGTCGCAGAGAGCCTTTGCCAAAGATGCTTAACCTGTCAGCAACAAAATCCAGGCAGGAAGACAGTGGTTAGCTGGGGAAAGATTGGAAAGTCAGAAGGACCCTTCACCAGGTTGCAGTTAGATTTCATAGAGTTACCTCCTTGTAATGGACTAAAGTATGTACTAGTCATAGTGTGTCTGTTCTCAAGATGGGTAGAGGCATACCCCACCAGAAGAAATGACAGTCTTACAGTTGCCAAATTACTGTTGAGGGAATTGATTCCTCGTTTTGGTTTTCCAGTCACTTTGGAATCAGATAGAGGACCTCATTTTAATAATGAAATAATTCGATTAATCTGTGCTGCATTTAACATTGAACAGAAACTGCACTGTGCTTATCGTCCAGAGGCTTCTGAAGTAGTCGAACAGCTAAATGGCACAATCAAGTCAAGATTAGGGAAAGTGTGTGCATCCACGATGCTGAAATGGCCAGATGCATTACCTCTTGTATTGATGGGTCTCAGAAGTATTCCTGACAGAAAGACAGGAATGAGTCCACATGAGGTTCTCATGGGAAGGGCAATGAGACAAGCATTTATTCCTGGAAACAAATTAATGAGTATAACTCAATCAATCAGGGGTTTGTTAAAGCGCTACTACTCACCCGTAAGGGTCTCAAGGCGCTAGGGGTGGGGGGTGCAGGTTCCATTCCATCAAGGAGGGGTGTGTCGAAGAGCCAGGTTTTGAGGTTTCTTGCGAAGATGGGGAGCGATGTTGTCTGTCTGAGGTGGAGCGGAAGGACGTTCCATGCTTTGGCCGCGAGAAAGGAGAAGGAGCGGCCTCCCGATCTGGTCTTTCTGGTGCGGGGGACCACAGCGTAGGAGAGCTGGGCTGATCGTAGGGTCCTTTGGGGTGCGTGGAATTTGAGTCGGCTGTTCAGGTATGCTGGTCCGGTGCCATGGAGGGCCTTGTGTGCGTGGGTGAGCATCTTAAAGGTGATTCTCGCCTCGACGGGGAGCCAGTGGAGTGTGCGCAGGTGCTGGGAGATGTGGCAGTGTTTTGGCAGGTTGAGGACCAGTCTTGCGGCGGCGTTTTGGATGTTCTGTAGCTTGCGGGGGAGGTTTTTGTTCCGGCGTAGAGTGCGTTGCCGTAGTCGAGTCTGCTGGTGACCAGGGCGTGAGTGACGGTCTTTCGGTGTTCGAGGGGGATCCATTTGAAGGTCTTGCGAAGGAGGCGGAGGGTGTGGAAGCAGGAAGACGAGACGGAGTTGATCTGGCGGTCCATTTTGAGCTCGGAGTCCAGGATGATTCCCAGGTTGCGTGCGTGGTCCGTGGGGGTTGGTGGGTTTCCGAGGGCGGGGGGCCACCAGGTGTCGCTCCAGGCATCTGGGTTTGGGTCCATGATGAGTACTTCTGTTTTGTTGGTGTTTAGTTGTAGGTAGCTGTTTTTCATCCATTTGGCGACGGCTTCCATGCCTTCTTGAAAGTTGCGTCTGGCGGTGTTGGGCTCGTTGGATAGGGAGAGGATGAGTTTGGTGTCGTCTGCGTATGACATGATGTTGAGTCCGTAGGTTCTGACGATTGGGGCGAGTGGAGCCATTTAGACGTTGAAGAGCGTCGGGCTGAGGGAGGAGCCCTGGGGGACTCCGCAGGTGGTAGGTGTGGGGTCCGAGAGGAAAGGGGGAGTCTGACCCGCTGCGTCCTGCCGGAGAGGAAGGAGCGGATCCAGTCGAGGGCCTTGTCCTGGATTCCTGCGTCGTAGAGTCTGCGTATTAGGGTGCGAGGGGAGACTGTGTCAAACGCCGCTGATAGGTCGAGGAGGATGAGGGCTACTGTTTCTCCTTTGTCCAGTAGGGTGCAGATGTCGTCTGTTGCGGCGAGGAGGGCGGTTTCCGTACTGTGGTTTTTTCTGAAGCCGGATTGGGAGGAGTCGAGGATGTTGTGTTCTTCAATGAATGTGGCGAGTTGGCTGTTGATGGCTTTCTCGATGACTTTCGCTGGGAACGGGAGCAGGGAGATGGGTCTGTAGTTTTTGAGGTCGGTGGGGTCCGCTGAGGGTTTCTTTAGGAGGGGGTTGACCTCCGCCTCGTTCCCCGACGACTGGAAACATGTGGTTGCCAGGGAGCGGTTGATGGTGTGGCGGAGCATGGGTGCGATGGTGTCGGCGGCTCTGTTGAAGATGTGGTGGGGGCAGGGGTCTGTGGGGGCCCCTGAGTGGATTGACTTCATTGTCTTCAGTGTGTCTTCGGTGGTAAGGGCTGTCCAGTCGTCAATCGCTGGTTTCCGGGTGTCGGGGGTGGTTGGTGAGGGTTCAGTGTGTTGGTTGCCTTCGTCGAAGTTGTCGTAGATGCTCTTGATTTTGTGGTGGAAAAAGGTGCTGAGTTTTTCGCAGAGGTCTTGTGAGGGAGGGATGTCGGTAGACTCGCTGGTGGGTTGGGCGAACTCCTTGATGATGCTGAAGAGTTCCTTGCTGTTGTGCGCGTGGGTGGAGATTCTGTCTTCAATCGCTTTTTTCCTCGTTTCTCTTATGAGTTGATGGTGGGCGTTGGTGGCGGCTCTGAAGTTGTTGTGGGCTTCTGTGGATTTGGTGTTCCTCCAGGCCTTTTCGGGGCGGCGGCATGTGCGTCTGGACTCTCGAAGTTCGGTGGTAAACCATCTGGCTTTCTTGGCGCAGGTATTGTTGTTTTTCTTGAGGGGGGCTATGGTGTTGGTGCTGTCCAAGATCCATCTATGCAAGGTTCGGGCTGCGGTGTTGGGGTCGTCGTTTTCCGCGATGGTTGGGGTGGAGTTGTTGGGTGAGGAGGTGAGCTGGTCGTCTGTGATTTTGGTCCAGTTTCTTCATGGGAGCAGGTGCTGGTGTCTGTGGATGGTGGGTGTTCTGAAGGTGAAGTGGACGCAACGATGGTCGGTCCATGGGAGTTCGGTGGTGTGGCTGAAGGTGATGGAGTTTCCTGTAGGGAAGAGGGGGTCGAGGGTGTGTCCTGCTGAGTGTGTGGGCTCGGTCATGATCTGGCGGAGTCCAATGTTGTGGAGGTTGTCCAGGAGGGATGTGGTGTTGGGGTTCAGTTGGTTGTCGAGGTGGAAGTTGAGGTCTCCCAGCAGGGTGTAGTTGGTTGATGCGATGGCCTGCGGGGAGATAATGTCCGTGATGGAGTTGGCGAAGGGTCCGCGGGGTCCAGGGGGTCGGTAGATGAGGGCTCCTCGGAGGGTGGCGGTGGGGCTGGCCAGTATCTTGAAGTGAAGGTGTTCCATCAGTTCTGTGGGCTCGTCGGGGAGTGTGCTCAGGCGGAGGCTGGATTTGTGGATGATGGCGATTCCTCCACCTGGGCGGGTGCGGCGGTCCTTCCTGGAGATCTTGTATCCTTGGGGGATGGCGATGGCAATGTCCGGTCCCGAGGTGGTGTTGGTCCAGGTTTCGGTGAAGAACGCTACGTCCGAGGTGGTGCTGTCGAGGAGGTCACAGATTTCGGTGGCGTGTTTGTGGAGGGATCGGACGTTGAGGATGCTGCATTGCAGGGTCTTCGGTTCGGCTGTGTTCTTGTGGGCGGGTTGTGCTGGATCCGTGTTCTTGGCGGTGCTGCAGGTGTGCCGGCAGCGGTGACAGCTGAAGGGTCCGTGGGTGTCGGCTGGTGATGCTAGCTTGCAGTTGTTGTTGCGGCCTGGGTTGAGTGCGTGGAGTGCTGCTGGGTCGTAGCGTTAGCGGGGCGGAGGTCCAGGGTTCCTGGCGCAGGTCGCGGTCGGGTCGTGGACGGGCGCACACGGGCTTGCCTTTGACGCGCCTTCGGTGCGCCAGTGGCGCACCCGCGGCCGCGCAGCAGCCGCCATTAAGTAGGGGTCGGGGAGGGCTGGACAGCTGGGAGCGGGGAGGGGATCTGGATTGGGCCGGTCGCGCTGGGGGGAGGGGCCACGGGGGCAGCAGCGGCGGGGAAAGGTAAAGGGAGGAAATAAGGGATAAAGAAAAAAGGGAAAATAAGCAGAAATAAGGCACAAAAGAACAGAGATGCAGAAAAGTGCAGAAAGGTGAAAGCTAAAAGAGGGTAGAAAAACGAGTGAAAACGAGTGAAAGAGCAGAGCGAGAGGAAGGGAAAATGAGCAGAAATAAGGCACAAAAGAGCAGAGGTGCAGAAAGGTGAAAGCTAAAAAAGGGTAGACAAACGAGTGAAAACGAGTGAAAGAGCAGAGTGAGAGGAAGGAAACAGAGGTCCAATGGACCACCAGGGATGAGGCGCAGGGAAACCTGCGGGTGGAGGAGGGCCTCGATCACCAACACTCGAGAGTGCAGGGGCAGGCCTCACTTAATGGTGGAGCTGCGAGGGTGGGAGAGCAATTTCACTGACAATGAGTCAGTGGTCTTGCTCGCCTGTCCCCGCAGCGGCCGCCATTAAGTATGGGTCGGGGAGGGCTGGACAGCTAAGAGGCGGGAGCGGGGAGGGGAGCTGGATTGGGCCGGTCGCGCTGGGGGGGAGGGGCTGCGGGGAAAGGT
Organism: Calotriton arnoldi; assembly: GCA_963921515.1. Taxonomy (NCBI): domain Eukaryota; kingdom Metazoa; phylum Chordata; class Amphibia; order Caudata; family Salamandridae; genus Calotriton; species Calotriton arnoldi. Next base: position 78,319 of record CAWUFW010021717.1, on the reverse strand, counting down.
AAAGGGAGGAAATAAGGGATAAAGAAAAAAGGGAAAATAAGCAGAAATAAGGCACAAAAGAGCAGAGATGCAGAAAAGTGCAGAAAGGTGAAAGCTAAAAGAGGGTAGAAAAACGAGTGAAAGAGCAGAGCGAGAGGAAGGGAAAATGAGCAGAAATAAGGCACAAAAGAGCAGAGATGCAGAAAGGTGCAAGATAAAAAAGGGTAGAAAAACGAGTGAAAGAGCAGAGTGAGAGGAAGGAAACAGAGGTCCACTGGACCACCAGGGATGAGGCGCAGGGAAACCTGCGGGTGGAGGAGGGCCTCGATCACCAACACTCGAGATTTCAGGGGCAGGCCTCACTTAATGGTGGAGCTGCGAGGGTGGGAGAGCAATTTCACTGACAATGAGTCAGTGGTCTTGCTAACTGATGATCTGGTATTGGACTATTGCAAAGGATTGGCTGAAATGGTGCGGTCTGTCTCTCCTCAGGTTGGAGAAGACGCAGTTGAAAGACAGCCAGACCAAGCACATGATTTGAATCCTGGAGATTGGGTGATAGAGAAGAAACACGCAAGGAAGTCGTGTCTAGCACCAAGGTGGGATAGACCGCGTCAAGTCATACTATTCACTACCACAGCGGTGAAGTGTGCAGGTTTGCCCAATTGGATTCATGCTAGTCATACCAGAAGAGTACCGAGCCCATCAGAACAACAAGAGCAACCACTGACTGAGCAGGCTGAAAAGTCAGAAAATGAAAGCTGTGAAATTGAAGAGTCTCGGGTGATAGATTCTGAAAGACAACTAAATGACGACCAGCCAAGTACAAGTCAGGAAGATTGGATACCAATAATTGAAATACCTGATGATGCTGTCGAAACAAGAAGAATAACAAAACTGAAGAGGCAGGAAGGTAGACAGGAAAGGACAGGGAAAGAAGAACACACTCAGGTCGAGATAAACAAAGACAATCAGGGACCTGAGGAGGGAGAGTCAGAATTAAAAGAACAAGTTCAGGCAGAAGAAGGACAATCTGAAATAAGACCTGAACAGGACCAGGTAGATCTAGAAGAACAAGTTCAGGAAGAATAAGAACAAATTATAATAAGACCTGGGCAGGTGCAAGTAGATGAAGGTCCAAGCACAGAAAATAGAGAACAAGGACAGATTGTGCCTAGATTAAGTGAAAATAAAAGGCTTCTATAAGGAGATAGAGAAGGTGAAAGTGCAGTTCAGGTCAAAAGAGTTAGAAAAGGAGACAATTGGCCAGTAGGAGTGAAGAAATTAAAATATTATTTGAGAAAATCAGAAAAGAAACCAGAACAAGTAAATGAAGTCACAAGTCAAACACAAACTAAGCAAACTTTAGTGAAACTCACTCGAAGAAGCCCAAGACTGAGAAATTTAAACAGAAAATACAAGGCCCCTGAGTGGACTTACGTTATACTCGAAGAAATTGAAAACTTAGGCTTAAGTGAAGAAACAGAAAGGGTTCATGTTGCACAGATTGATGAAAGCAAATTGAGACCTCCTTAAAAAGAAAAGAAAATTTAGCAGACAAAAGAAAGAAAAAGAGAGAAGGAATTTTCTCAGATTAAAATGGCAGAAGTAGAAGTCCCCGAAAAACCAAAACGAGGTTTAAAAAGAAAATGTTTTAGATTTTATTTTTGTAGTATTTTATTGGTAGTATTAATATGGTTATTCCTAACAGTAGGAGTACCTTTATTAATGGAAACAAGTGACAAAAACAATACCGTTACTAATGAAAAGGTAGATAGAATAAAGGGAACTAAAATAGAAATAGGGGTATAAGATGAGGCAAATTATCATAATGAGTCAGAATATAATACGTCTTCAAATGTGTTTACTAAATTGTTATTTCAGTACATTAATACAATGGAAATTAGTAATTGTTATGTTTGTATGAAGTTACCCTCATTAGTATCCGATGGGGTGACATATCACCATATACCTCTAACATATGGTGTGTCATGTAGTATTTTATCAAGTTTATTTTATGCTACAGGGGGACTTCAGTATTTTTATTCAAATCTAGATGAAGTATTTTCAGAATTGCCTATTAGAGAGAAAATGAATCCAGTAGCTAGTAGTAAGAATGCACAATTTATGGGTGAAGTCTTTTTAACAATGAGTTCAATAGATATAGCTCAAGCACACGAAAATAATTTAACTTGTACCTTACGTGACGAAGAAAAGGAGTTTTTGAATTTAGTAGAAGAAAGGAGACAAGATTTAATAAAGAAAGCTGCTGAACAGAAAACCCATGTACCGCCATGGGTTGGGAAAGAGGGAATCTATGCAAATGGCAAAGCTCATGCTGCGATGTCCCTGGATTTTGTGAAAAAAGGAAAATTCTGCCTCCATTGATTAAAGACAGATTATAATAATAATTACATTGGTTCCAGTGATTGTGAACACAACTTCCTAATTTTAGGAGGGTGGGGACTAAAAGGGGAACTGATCCTGTATTTCCAGGAGTTTATGTCTGCGTGAACAATGCCCTTTATAGGTTACCTGCAAGATGGTACGGGAGCTGTTATTTTGGAATAGTTTTCCCGAAAATATATCATGTGGACAAAATCAATGGAATCAATGGAAAATCTAATGAACTAACACGAAGAAGAGCTAGTTTTTCTGAAATAGTAGGAGATGTATTTAGTGCATTGATACCCTCAGTTGGAGTCATTCTAAATTCGCTGAAAATGTGTAAATTATCGACCATAGTTGATCATCTTTCTACAGACACTGCAGGAGGATTCTTGATGATTAACACAGAGATGGTTGCAATTAGGTCTATGGTTTTACAAAACCGTCTTGCTCTTGACATTTTATTAGCAAAAGAAGGTGAAGTCTGTGGTATGTTGAAAATTCAACATTGTTGCACTTATATTCCGGACAAGAGCAGAGAAATTAAAGGATATATTGAAAACATTACAAGAATGCATAAAGACTTGACCCAACTGACGGTTGACAGTGAGTGGGGAAAACTAACAAAGAGCATAACATCAATAGGGAAATGGGTTACTAATTTTGGGAAAAGTTTTCTAGGTCAAATAATATTACCATTAGTTGTGATAATAACAATAGTAATAATATTAATGATTACATATAAATGTTGCAAAAATAGAGGGAAAGGGAGAATACATTTAGAAAGAGAGGGAAAAGGAAAGAAACGGAAAAGAGAATGAGGAGATACAACTAGAAGAAATGAAAGGAAAGATATATAAGAAGATGAAAGATTTAGAAGGAAAAGAAGTAACAAATGGAAGAATGAGAAAAGAAATAGAAAATTGAGATGTGCTAAAGTTGGCATTTGGGATGGGATGGGTAATTTTGTGATGGCTTAAAATGCCATCAGAGAGGGGATTGATGGAGCAAGAACTCGTAAAGGAGACTTGCTTGGAAGCAATCCTCTCGTTTAACTCACTAACGAATTACTAACAACGTCTTGTAAATAATAACACGCAAATACAGAAAACACGCGGGTTAGCGAAGCTTGCGTATGTGTGTACTAATATAAATAACAATGAAAACGGACTAATCCAGCTCTAACTGGGAAATCTTTACCGCACATGCGTCAACTGCATCCACGCAGTATGACGGTACGAATGCTTGGAGGGAAATTCTAGTGCATGTGCAGAAGGCATTAAAATGGAGTCTTGAAGACTCACGTGCATGGCATCTGCTTAGCCGAAATGAAAACCAGCTATTCTACTAATGCTAATTCGGGGAAAGTATTAATAAGTAAAGAGGGTTAGAGTAGAGACGGGTGGTATACAGTGAAACCATTTATTTGTGAAAGTAACATTTCTTCTTTTGACTTTATTATTAGTGCGCATTTGGGCCTTTCACGTTTGTCTGAATTGAGCCGACTAATTCAAGTTTGCGCATGCCTACACGAGAGTTGACCCAGAGGGATGATCAAGCTTTTGACAGCCGTCCAAGGATGAGAATGACGTGCCCTGTGAACAGTGGGTGAAGAGTTCATGCAAGAAGACTTGTATTCATAATATTGAAATAATTGTATCTAATAACGTTTGGACATGTATGGGAACGGAAGAAAGGAATAAAGTTTAAGGGAATGGGTTTTACTAACAATAGAAAAAGTAATATGTAAGCATGGTGTGATGATCATCCCCCCCTTGCCTGACCAATTAGATTTCGCATTTTTGTGATATTGATACTTTAGTGGGTGGTACATGGAAAACGAAAGGTATAACTGAGGTAGCTTTAGTTAGTTAGAGAAGTCGTCGATGCTGGAAGTCGAGAGCTCGGGATGCTGTCGGTGCTGTGGGTGGTGCTGATACTGAAAGGGACGCTGTGAGATGCTGATGAAGACACCGAATGCAGAACCATCTATCTTTAATTAATTGGGTTAGATAAGAAGATCGCGGAAGAAACTCGAGGAGGAAGAGAGTGTCAGAGAGGGGTGCGGCGCAGTTGTCGGTATTTTAGAGAGGTTAAGTATCCTGTCCTGATTCCTGTCCTGAAGTCTTTGTCTCCTGAATCTATCCCGGGGGACCCTTACCAGCCCTTTGGCCAGAGGGTTTGGTCTTCACACCATCCTTGGTAACTATAAATTCATGGTTCTTGTAGATGATCTTTTCTCTCTGTCCTCTGCTTTCCGGGCATAGTTATTGTATGTATCTGAAATATTTTCTTAATGAAGATTTGATTTGCAATCTTACGAATGAGGGTGTTTGTACTGTAATTTGAAATGGTTCACATTCATTTAATTTAGATAAAGATTTTAAAACTTCCCGAGTCTGTTGTCATTTTCTTTAATTAAAGAATAGTTAATAAGTTATGTTAATTATCACCATCAACTAGTTCAACTAATGGTCCATCGACCAGAGGAAAGAACTTTTTGATCAGTGAAAGGTTAGTTAGGAATAAGAAATAACTAATCCTAAATAAGGAAAATACATAAACTAAACCCAGCGGTCTACTTGGATTTGTGTAAGTGTTTATGGGCCCAGGTGAGTCTATGGTAGTAGAGTATCTGTTGTTAGTATACCGCTGGATCACCGCGACCGAGGAGACCAGGTTAGGGCATTGAAATCATTCTTTGGAGGGGCTGCTGCAATCCCTGCAGGCCCCACAGCACATAAACTGTGTGTTGGTGGTGCCCCCGCCCCTCCTTGGGACACCACAGTGGAGAACAATATAAAGATGAGCCCCTTACTGGGCATTATGGGTGCACCAGGCCTGCAATCCATGAATGTAGAATGAGCAGCTCCTGCTTCTTTGTGTTCCGATGTGGTGTTGAGCCCTAAGTCTTTTTCTTATTTGCTTTTTTTAATGTGTGTCCTGGTACCACCCAGAGCCAGTGGAGACTTGTGACTTTTCAAAGTGGTAGGGCATAAACGTTAGGGGCAGATTTGACTTAGCAAGTGAGCCCAACTGGCATAAGGAAGGACCGGGGGTTCCCCCCCCTGAGAAACCTTTGAAATAAAAAGGGGCGTATAGTGTATTTTAAGCTAATTTTGTCAAAGAATTTGTTGAAAAAGCTATACGAATCTCGGCCACAGATAGGGTGCGCATCACACCTGATTTGCCTCTTAGTTCATTATTTGCATTGTTGTAAGAGGGATGTTGAATGTGTCTAGTAAGTGCATGTTTAAAAACGTTCACTTTTAATAAATGCAACTCAATGCAGTAATATAATCGTTCTGATGTACTAAGGTGTTCTTGCTATGGGAAATGGGGCTGTGGCAGCCACATGCAGGGGGGAGATAGAAGGCATAGAAGGGGGAATCTTGGAATCCCATTCCCTAAGGATATTGGTTTGGAATGTGGCTGGGATCTCCAAGCTAATGGTGGATGCAGAATGGTGTTCCTTTGTAGATTCTTTTGATTTAATACTATTCCAAGAAACCTGGAGCCTCCAATGTCCGTATAGAAGTGGCTTTTCCACCTATGCCATTGATGCCACAAGAAAAGAGTTGGGTAGACCCTCGGGAGGACTAGCGGTATGGGCCAAAATTGGTCTAGGGATCAAAGTGAAACCCTTGCATGTGGACTCTGAGGATATACTCGCATCAGAGCTTACCTTCAAAAATGGTTCAAAAATTAGGATGTTTAATGTTTATAACAGAGTCCAGAGGGCCAAGGTGGAAACTAATACATTGCGCATTTTAGATCTTGCCCTATCACATTACTCAGATAACTCTCCGGTATTAGTGGCGGGGGATTTTAATTGTACTTTTGAACCGCCAGCCTTCATTCCCCCTAACCTGACCGATGAATGGGACAGAGAGTGGCAAATTCCCCAACTAGATCTTCCTCTAGTAAGGTGGACCAAGAGAGGAGCACCGTTGATGGCACTCACAATGCAGCATGATTTGAGAGCCACGAATGGAAGGACTACCTCTGACCCTAATGGGGATCCCACCTTTAACAGGCCAGCACACAAAAGTAGGATTGATTATTGTCTAGTATCTCTAAACTATTGGTACTCAGTTATAGATATGGAAGTGGTAAAAAGGGTTGACAATGACCACAATGCCCTAGCCCTTACTCTCACCAATCAGGGCCCTGTTGGGCCTGTCAAAACAAGCAGACCAGATTTAGGCATTTTAACAATCACTAATAACCTAAGGGCAATTAGATGGGACGGGGTGGAGGCACATCCGGAGGTACTAGGTGCAGTTAAGAGGAAGGTCCGTATGCTACTTGAGAAATCTGCCAGCGCCACCATTGAGAACACCGTTGAGATAATAGGCCCCAGCCATGAGCTCTTATATAAAGAGATAAGGAAACTGTTAGGCCGCCAAGGAAACCCACAAAAGAAGGAAAGCAACTGCATAAACCAGAGACTAGACCAAAAGGGTGCATGGTATAGTAAGGACTGTAGGCTCAGCAAGGAGGCGCTTTTAATGGCCGTAAAGCAAAAATCACGCACTGAGATAGTGACCTGCAGAGCAAAGTATAAGCGGGCAATCGAATCTGCGAAGAAGGAGTGGGAGGGCTCCCTCTGGTCTGCTCTACGGAATGCATTGACAGCTAAAGATTCGAAGAGCTTTTGGAGCACAGCAGCATAATGGCTAAAGGGGAATGGGAGAACATTAGAATTCTCAGTGCAGCCAGAGGATTGGGAAACACACTTTGGCTCTTTGTATGAGTCAATGGATGTAATAGCTGAGGGGTTGGACGAGGGTCACAGAAAGGAGGTAACTGAGGATGAAGGTCTCTCCTTTTCTATAGAAGAAACGCAAGTAGCAATCCACTCTTGCATCTCGGCGCATGCCCCTGGACCTGATAGACTCCTTAATGAACTCTACAAGGAGGATGTAGCACTCTGGGGATCCTACATAAACTTACTAACTAATTCAATCCTCAGAGGCACCCCTATCCCTCCCTCGTGGAAAAACGCTGAGATCGTCCCAGTTTATAAAAAGGAGGATAGAGCGAGCCCATCCAGTTATAGGCCAATTAGCCTTATTGATTCTCTGCAAAAGATCTTTTGCAAGCAAATCCTAGCCCGACTACAGGACTGGATTATAGAGTCCAACATCCTGAGTGACCTCCAAGCAGGTTTTTGAGCCAAAATTAGCACCCTGGACCAAACTTTCTGTCTGTTGGGCATTTACTGGAAGGTAGTGCAAGTAAAAGGCGGAAAGCTCTATGTGGCTTTCGTAGACCTGCGGTCAGCATTTGATCTAGTCACGCTTGTAAATCTCTTGGGGGGTCCTAAAGAAGCAGGGTATACCATCGACCCTTTTAGATGTTTTAATTAGATTATATTCATCAAACACAGCACAGGTGAGGTGTGGGGAGGGGGGGCAACTTACAGATCCCTTCCCGGTCCAGTGCGGAGTAAGGCAGGGCTGTGTCCTTGCCCCCACACTTTTTATCCTTTTTATCAATGATGATGTTAACTTTTTAGATAGAGACGGGTGTGATGCCCCGAAAATCGGCAACAAAAGAGTACCTGCCCTGCTTTTTGCCGATGATACACTTTTAATCTCAAAATCACCGCAGGGACTACAGCAGCTTTTAAATGATTTTATTACGTTTTGCAATGAGCGAGGTCTGTTGCTAAACGAAACAAAAACTAAATATATGATTTTTAGAAAAGGAATGGTTAAGCCTAACAAAAGACCTGTGTCAGTCGGAAACAGCAATTTCTAGCGTGTCGATGCTTTTGATTATTTGGGCATCCGCCTGACACCAACAATAGATTGGGTGGCACATATTGAAAAGGTGAAGATGCAACTTATACATCAGACCGCTAACATTTCCAAAATACACAGGAAAACTATATCAAGGCAGCTCGCACCGGCTCTGGAAATCTATAATATAAAAGTATTAGGGGTGCCCTCTATGGGGCAGAACTTTGGGGCACAGGTTTGATAAATTGCCTGTCTTCAATTGAAAATCGCTTTCTTAGATCCCTGGTAGATACCTGTAAGTACCCCACTGGTGCCCTTATACTTGGATCTTGCGCAAAGGCAGTTGGCACATAAAGTAAGCTATAAACTCCTGATGTTCTGGTACAGATTGTGGATGAACCTTTACCATACCGGGAGCCTCTCTCCGAGCTACTAAAGTCCCCATCGATCACCTTGAACCCCTGGTTTAGGGTATTAAAAGAGTTACTAGGGAGGCATGGGATGATGGGGTTCTGGTCTGATCCAGATAGCCTGGTATCTGTATCGAGAATGAAGCTGAAGGAAATGTTTTGGGAAACAACATTACTGCAAGTTCTGACAAAAGCTGAGGGTCATTTGACTACTGATTTTCTCAATTTTAAATGTGCTTCCTGTTTTGAGGACACACTGGATGAAATTGTCCCTCCTCTGGCCCGGAAATTATTTCTCCAGTTTCGGTATAAAACTATACCCACTAAACTCTTTTGTAAAAAATGGAGTAAGGACGTTACCACTGATGATCTTTGTCCTGCTTGTAATGCAAGTCCTGAATCCATTGTGCATCTGTTATTTTTCTGCCCGAACTATAAATCTCAGGGAAAAATGGATAATACCACTCTGTAAACTAGTTGGACCCGCCCACTATCTGGAGGTGTTAAGAATCTTGAGTACGGATACATGTAGAGTTGTGGTCTTTGGTTTGTCCAGATATTGGTATGCACTGTGGCTAAAATGAATGAAATGCACTTTATGTCGGACCTGGCCAAAAATTGATATGTACTGTAGATTAAGCGCACAGCAAGCACTTTATGATGAAATCACTAATTATAAGTAAGTGTCTTCTGTTTTTATATGAAATGTTCTTATCTATGTTACTTATTTGTCCCTCTTTTATTGTACAATGTATGTGCTGTGTACTTTTATGATCTTTTATGATCGAAATAAAGTGATGATGATGTACTAAGGTGCTCCCCTCTATTACTGACTCCCATAGGCTGTCTTCCCACAATATTACATTATTCCTCAACTATGAGCAAATGAAACAAAACACAAAACAAAAGAATGACGGGGACAAACAAAAACAGATAAACACTGACATAGAGTTCTCTGTGGTTTTTTTTCTCAGGGAAATGCAGAGCCATTTCCCATCAGATACCTATTGATTGCAAAAAGCACAACACCATCCGTCTCACATTTAGGCCTAGGGCCAATAATTTGGAAATTCGACGTACAGCACTTGTGTAATGAGGTTGGGATGGTAGTAGCTTTCAATTAAAAAAATCCTGACTTTAAAAAGACAGAAACAGTAGGGGGGATGCCGCTGTGAGGGCAAGGTCTATGTTTTAATGTGTTGTCAATCTGCTGTTTGGTTGGTGGTAAGCGTTCAGTGGTAGGTCTGCAAGGATGCGATGCCCAAGGGCAGTGGGGTCGGGAAGGCCCTTCCCAACTTTTCTGAATGGCCAGCCACACTCCAAGCATCAACCCTGTTGTTTGGAGTTGTGATTTCTTTAAGGCAGCAACTACTGAACATAAAATCGCGTTCCCCCTCCAGCCCGACCCTACCTTCAAACATACATAGCCTTTGCCTAAACGACTTCCATTCCAACCAATCTCTTATATATTAAAGAGGTTTTTTTAATATATCTTGCTAAATACTTCCTATTTCCTCAAGGTTTTTTTAGGACACCAATTGCGGTTAAGAGAACGGAGGAAAATAGAAAGCGGTAACATACTTTGCTCAGAGGTGCACAGTTTGGCCAATTGGAGAAGTTCCAAAAGTAGCACAAACGTCCTGGTATTACAGCGGGAAACTTGGTCAACTGATCACACCTCCACTCTAAAATCTAGTGGTGCAGCACATAGAATTATAGCACAGGGGCACTCATCATAAAAGTACATCTCTCTTTATGGATTTTCTCTTTTTGCAATTTTATATGGCGCAAACCCAACCCGTAGGTATTGGAGGGCTTTACATGAGCATCAGTTACATTACACAAGGCCACATTCATTTTTTTAGGCACTGGGAGAATAAGTGATTTGCCCAAAACCACAAGACGTTGAGCCGATGCCGACAGCTTGCCCAGACTTCTCTTAAAAAATAACTGTTGACCTTTTCCTTTCAATCTTAGTTAACCATAGTTTGCAGAACTCTCCTATGCATCACAATTCACAACACAAATCTGGTGCAACCCCTTACTGTATCATTAATCACATTTATCATTTATGTCCACTGCCTTTAAGCTGGATGTGCAGGGGACATGGGAATTGTCAGGCTGTGAGTTAGGTATGCGAAAAGTGCAGTTTCACAGTGTGAGACATGGGAGCTGTCAGCTGTGAATACTGCGACTGCAGACAGTGCTGTTTGTCACTGTGGTCTGTGCGTGCTGTTATAGTTGTGCTTCACAGAAATGAAGTATAACGCAACTGGCAGACTGTGAGTTCAGTGTTCAGACAGTGCTGTCTCAGTGAGATGCGATGGCCTTCATGTGCAGCAAGTGCTGTTTTACTTAGAGGATTGAGAGCTGTAAACCTGTGAGCCTAGTGCACAGCACTGCTTTCTCAAAGTTGCCGACTGTCAGCACATGAGCTTTGTGTGTGCTGAGACTGCTGTCTCGACGAGAGACACAACTTGTTTGCAGGTGCGTTGAGTGACTGTGCAGATTTGAAAGGTCCTATTGTGGAAAGCAGCAGCTCCATCTCTGCTACGTAGTCCTTTAGCTCCATGTTTTGGGAGGAACGACCGCTCTGGCTCCTCTTTGTGACTCCATGCCGGCTGGGCCGCTCTAAAGCTGGTTGAAGGGAGACTCCTATGAGTGGGAAAGGGCAATCTATTCATCTTCACGGCCTGCGCCGCCTGCTCGCCTTAACACACGCCGCAGTCCTGCAGAGGTGTTTCCTCATGTCACTCACCAACTAAACCAGTCTTGATGCTGCTTTCATGTTGTTTGTATTAGTGACAGCATGACAGCAGCACCCTGATTGGAGGGGGCAGGCAAACACAGCGCTCACATAGGGACCAGGAGGCTGCGCCTGTGTTTCCTTGGCTCATTGTACAGCATAGGCTGAGAAGAGCTGAAGTACGCATGTCAGGTTGGCCATTGAAAACGAAGCGGTCAAACTGACATGCACACTTCATTTTAACTGTGATGGGCAGGGTGGCTGCCAATCATTGATTGGACCAGCCCACGATACGACGCCGTCGGGCATCACTGTGGTGACAGAAGTTACTCCCGGGCCATAATTAAATTCCCTTTTTTCAAAAGTGCAAAATGTCTAAATATTTTATATGCGATGGCTGGCACGCAGGGGGGTAATGCCCTGGTGCTCCTATGGATGCACTGCCCCTGGCAGGGGCACCCACATTGTCTAAAATGTTGGAGCAGGTCAGGAATGCCCACTGCCACACTGCCTTGCTGGCTCCTACCTGTCCAACACTGTGCACTGCCGCCTTGGGAGTCGACATTCTGTTTCTCCCACCTGCGGTCCATGCAGGCAGACAGAAGGCTGCAGCTCATAGCACCCATCTCCCAGACATGGAAACAGGTGACAGGAGCAGTGCCTGAAACTTTTCCTTGCTCTGGATCCTGAGGGATGGAGTCCCAAGACCGCTATGGCAGCGCCAGCTATGACAGAGCATTTTCTTTTTGCTTCGGCCCCCAGGGAGATGGGGATCTCAGCGGCAATCTAGGCGCATGCATGCCCAATCCCGCTAGACAAATAAAAAAATTATTTTGCCCTGACATCCGGGCAGTGGCCCAACCTAAGTGTATTTTAGGGAAATGCAGCAAAGCCCCACACACTCCATTCTCTTAATAAAGGTCAATGGTCAGATCTTTAACAACAGCCATATCTCAGGCCCTGTCAGACTTATTTTTATGATCTTAGGCTCATTGTACTCCTGGGGGTGAGCTCTAGCCACCAGGAACATTTCCAACTGGCCTCCTTGCCTCAAAAGAGGCACACCTTGTGGGAACTGGATTCACTGGTTCCCTGCACGAGCCTTCTGCTTTGCCCTTCACAGGACCCATGGCTTCCTGGCTGCCTTGCATGGAATTTGGGTGACAGTAGAGCCCAAGTCCTCCCCTAACTGGTCTACATGGTGTATAAGGGGGGCAGCGCCACTGGTCCTGGAGAGACCCATCTAGCCCTGGGAGATAGCTGCATGCAAAGTCCTTATTACATTAGCGGCATCAGGTGGCCTCTCCTTCCAGCTATCCATAATGTCTCTGCGCCATCCAGGTCAAGGGTCTTGCTCACTGTCTCTCCCTTGTGTGGGGGTTTTTAAGTATGAGTGGAAAGGTTGAGATGCCGGGTACCCTAGCCACTCCTAGGATGCCACAACATCCCTCCAACCTTGTCCCAATCCTCTTGCAAAGCATTCTGGGACAATACAATATGGTAGCATCATGTTTTCTCTGTGCAGAGCTCCTCTGAGGACCTTAGCTCCAACCCTAACTGACATCACTGCCAGCTACCTTCCCACCAAAACTTCAAAGGAGAGTCCCTCCTGTTTTGTCTCCAAATGTCTGGGCTTCTTCCTTCGTTCAGTGGCCCTGGGCTGTACCAACCCAGCTGCACTGTGACAGCTAATTACCAGATGCAGACTTTCCTTCCCAGCTCTTGCTTCTCAAGAACTGATAATTGCTCCTTTTGTGTGGGGAGGCCTTTGTTCCCTCTGCTGGAGGGCAAGCTAATTAACTTGGCCAGGCAAGGGAACAAAAGGCCTGGAATCCCATTGTAAGCCGAGCCAGAGAAAAATGACAATTCTGGATGACCCAAGAGGTACACATATATTTTATTGGGATCTGCATCCTCAAACACAGTGTGCATGCTTCACTCCAGTTTGACAACTCGCTGGACTGTATAGGCTTAAGTTGAGTGAAACTGCACTTTAAGGCAGATTTCACCTATGAGTATAATACAGTAACACAACAGATAATCCAGTAAACCCTGCTGACCTACCTATGAATGTCCACAACCATGAAAAGGCCTACTCCAGGTCAGCACCTACCCTGGCAGGGTCCCTTCTGCTCCAGGGTACCTGTGCAAAATTATTGGGCTGTCCAAGGCAGTAGTCTCATGTGTGCAGCCTGCACATGTGCGCAAACGTGTGCATACATGTTCCGGTGTTATCAGCCCAGTGCCCTTTACCCTAGCTGCAACACAGTGCTCTTATCTTAAAAGGAGGACACTGGTGGTAAACACGCTCAGTCCAATTGCCGTGCAATTACAGTGAGTGAGAATCAGGTAGTGAGACTTACCCAAAGTAAAGGTCCAAAAACTGGGTGATCAAAAAGCAAAATATCTTAATGGACTAAATAGGTGGAACCCATTTTGCTGCATCTGTCATTTGCAAAAGTTATACCTTGCTTCCAATGTTTTATTCACTCTTTAACAGGCTATCTGCGTCGTATGTACACAGTAGACATTTAAAATAAGTTTTAAACCACCTGGGCGTGCAAGGAGGGCACTCTCATGGCTTTGGTCCTATCTTGAAGCCCGCTCTCAGCAGGTCTTTTTGCAACCATTCTCGTCTTCACCGAAGCCTTTGGTGTATGGAGTGCTGCAGGGCTCGGCCATGAGCCCGCTGCTCTTCAATCTCTACCTGGCCCAACTAGCCACCTATTATCTTATCCTGGGGCGTGAAGGTAGTCTCTTATGCAGACGATACGCAGTTGGTGTTTTACTTTAAAGAGCACTCCCAAGCGTCTTCAATAAATTTAAAGAATGTCTGAAGACTATTTCTACGTGGATGTATAATAATTGTTTGAAACTGAAAGCGGATAAGACTGAGGTCTTGTTCTTTAATCTGGGCTCACCACCGCCATCTAATCTCTGGTGGCCCACAGAATTGAACCCCCTCCAACGCCAGCCGAGTCCACAAGAAATCTGGGTATCAGGTTTGACACCGATCTCTCTTTTACCACACAAATACGACAGATATCGGCCTCCTGTTTTTGGAAGCTACGATCCTTGAGAAAATTCTTACGATTTCTGCCATAAGAGAGCCGTAAGATCATTGTACACGCCTTGGTAACCTCCCAGTTGGATTATACTAACAGCCTTTATATTGGGCTCCCAGCATATCTGGATAAAAGGCTACAAATTACTCCGAATGCGCCAGCGAGGCTGATCTGCCGGGTACCCTTTCGACATCACATTTCCCCTCATTTGACAAAGTTACACTGTCTCCCGGTGGTCAAGAGGATTTAGTTCAAGGCTCTGACTTTGACCTTTAGAGCCACAAGAGGCCTTGACCCCTGTTATCTTAAGAAGAGGCTCAGCCTTTATCATCAAGATCGTTTACTGAGATCTAAGCACTCGTGTCTGCTTCGTGTTCCATGATATTTTAAAGAGCATCAAGGGGGAAGGTCTTTTTCGGTAAGGGCAGCTAAACTCTGGAACGCTCTGCCTCTCCATCTGCACCTGATCAAGTCAGAAGAAGAGTTTAGGAATGCCTTAAAGACTTGGCTCTTTTCTCAGGTGTAGTATCCTTATGCTGATCTTTTTTTGTCAGTCCGCATTAGCACCGGGACACCTTTGCTGAGGTAGATGTGCGCTCTACAAATGCCCAATGATTGATTGATTGAAATAAGTGATATCAATAGAGAAATTATTTAATTTAAATTTGTTCATATTATATATGTTGGAAATGTCCTCTTTCTGCATGGCCTTATCCCGATTTTTTGTGCTGAACCCGTTTTTTGATGGTCATAGAGCTCTGTGCACTAAATCCCTGCTAATCAGTTGTAAAGTACTCGTGATCCTCCTTTCAACATTATAAAATCAGCATTCTCCTGGCTGGCATATTTAACTTACCTTTTCAGGCCACATAAATTATGCAAAAAAGGAAGCAGGGAACTCTGGCTAGTTCCCAAGTTTTGTTAGAGAGCAGCTCCTATATAGAACACCCTACAACACCATCGACACTCTGAATCTGCTTAAATGAGGTGAGCAGATTCAGAATTTCAGGTGTTGTATGGTGCCACTAAAACTTGGGAACTAACCAGAGTTCCCTGCTTCCCTTTTTTTCATAATTTATGCAGCACTCTAAGCCAGAAAAAAGTGTTTTTGAAATATTCTGTGTGCTCCCTTGTGTCTGGAAAAAGCTATACCCCTCTGAAGAGCTCTAATAAGAGTGAAACATGTGCCGGGGGTTGCTTTTATTCATTCTAGGTTGGCTTGCATGGTATTTTGCCAATCCAAAGCTTTAATACTATGCCTGAAGTAGTAAAAGTCTTTTGTCACTTTTCAGCTTGGCATGGATAGCTCTATCTAATCTTATGCTTGAAGACTTTGCTGTAAAAATGGCAAAATGGTTTGTCCCTTTTTAGCTCGGTGTGGATGGCACTGTGCTAAAACTATGCTTGAAAACTTTGTTAGAAATACAGACAATTGAGGTGAGCAGATTCAGAGTGTCGTGGTACTGTAGGGTGTGTTATTAGGAAGTTGCTCTCCAACAAAACTTGAGAACTACCCAAAAGTCCCTGCTTCCCTTTTTTGCATATTTAACTTATCTATAATCCCTATTATATGGTATCAAGGTGTACTCGGGGCCTGTGATTTAAATGTCACAAGTGGACTGCAGCACCCATTGTGTCCTCTACTACTGTGACAGTATAAACATGACTGCAAGCCTGCCATCAATAGCCTGGCTGTGCATGTTTTAACAAAAAATTGACCTGTCAAAATAACCCCTTTTGACAGATTAAACATTTCTTTTTAATTAATTTATAAGTCATCCCTAAGTAGGCTTTATTGCCTATAAGGCGGGGTGGATTGTATTTAAAAGCAGGACATGTGAAAGTTTAATGCTAAAAATGACCTTGCAGTGACTAGCACCTTACAGTTGCTTTCATTGTAGCAGGGTTGGATGTTGCATAGTAAAACATTGGGCTATAGTATTGGGTTTAATAAATGTCATTAAAATAGGAAACAGTTACAAATTTAACTTTTGGACTTTTCCAAATGTCTATTACAAGCCTCCAATCAACTGGTGAAGTCGGAGTTGTAATAAATAGTTTGGAAAGTGGACTTTTAGAAAGCCATTTTTGCCCTGCTTGAAGGCCCTGGCAACATTTTGCTCTCCCTCTTCTGCCAGCCAATAGTTAACATTTCAATAGGCGTGAATGAGGTGTGAACCTGCTCCCAGAACAGAGAGAAAAGGCCTTGGGTGTGGGAAGATATTGTTGTGTTCTTGACAGGATGGTCTCAGGGCGTAGCCCAAGGACTTGGTTAACTTTAATGAGGCCTACCCTGTCACAAGAAGATGTAGCTAAAATCCAGGCTTGATCCTTATTTTACACCCAACCCCCAGCCAGACTGGTCTCCATCACAGTGAGACTCTTTTTGACATTACAGCATCAGATCCTGCTGGAGACTCAAGACCAGCTTGACCGGTTCGCTGGGGTTTTTTTATGTGATACTTGGGGCGCCATTCAAAGAGGCCTCCTCTCTCACAGGCAAATGTTAGCTGGAACTTAGGCAGGGCCCTTATTTTGTCCCCCCAGGCCAGTCAGGCCCCACCCTTAGTGGACCTGTTTTTGACATTACAGTGTCACAGCCTATTTGACAGGCCTGCTGAGTTTGTATATAACATTTGGAGTGCACTTCAAAGCAGAAAGCCCAAACCAATTATTTTATATATCTCATGTCTAGTAGCTGACTTCTGTCTACCGGACTTCTGTCTCTGAGGTTGTTGTGGGTACAGGAACTACTGGATTTTAGAGTTAGTGTTAGATGTGGGAGGACACTAGGAGTACCATAGCAGCTTTAGTAGTTCACCCTGATGAGGCCTGTGATTATTACTTGAGGTGGGTACTTATAACTCTCTACTAATCAAATTTTTTACAATATGTTTATCAAGTCTTCTGGGCAGTTGAACACTTGAATTATGCTGGCTCCCTTGACATTGTCCCTCTGTGTGCAATGAAATTTCCTTTTTGTAAAGCAGCACTTGTCTTAAAATATTATTTTGCTTCTTAACCTTTGAAAATGTAATGTGTATGCAGTTTTATGTGGTAACTATGAGCACTTTATTTTACATTGATTCTATGGTTCATAGCCTGTGCAACATAATTTATAACTTGAATTTATATTATTTACTCTGTGTCACTTTATGGGTTGGCAACCCGAAATAAGCGTTTATTACCACTACTGAGAATATTACCATGAAAATATTCAAAAGACTTAGTCTTTTTAATTAAATAATAACACAGCTGGAATATTATATGGATTGTGATTGACACATGCTGTCTGAACAATCCTGCCTCACATCACCCTCCAAGAGTAAGACTTGATTGTTCAACCTCACTTCCCTCTGAAAACCAAAGCCTAAAGTTCTTGTCAATTCCATGGCTTGGTGTAGTATCAAGTTCCTGTCTTTCCAAGAACAACAGCAATACTTGTTTACAAGGATTGTCTAAAGGCACTTGAGCCACACAGGCCCTGGAGACAGAACTGCCTGACAGTGGTGCTGTGAACAGTGAAGAGACAAAGGAAAGGATTCTGGCATTAGATCAAGGGTCTGAGGAAGGATGTCTCCTTTTGTCCTTAGAGGGTGTGTGGTTGAGGACCTCCTACTATTGATGTGCAGTACCACAGTTACATGCTAGAGGGTGCTATTAGGCTCAATCGATCAATCAGGTGTTTGTGAAGTGCAGCAACTCACCCGTGAGGGTCTCAAGGCACCGGGGGGTGGCTCCGTTGGGTGCTGGGATCATCTGAAGAGCCAGGTCTTGAGATCCTGCCTGAACTGGAGAAGTGCAGTGCTTTGCCGGAGGTGGAGGTCGTTCCAGGTCTTGGCTGCGAGGTAAGAGAAGGATTTTCCACCCATTCTGGTCTTGTAGATGCGTGGGATCATGGCCAGGGAGAGGACGGCTGATCGGACGTTTCTCTTGGGGGCGTGGAAGGAGAGGCGGTTGTTTAGGTATGCCGGTCCGATGTTGTGGAGGGCCTTTTATGCTTGCGTGAGGAGCTTGAAGGTTATTCTTCTTTCGATGGGGAGCCAGTGGAGATTTCGGAGGTGCTGGGTGATGTGGTTGTAATGGTTGATGTCTAAGATTAGTCTGGCTGCGGAGTTCTGGACGGTCTGGAGCTTGTGGAGGAGTTTTTTGTTGATTCCGGCGTAGAGGGCGTTGCCGTAGTCTAGTCTGCTAGTGATACAGCATTGATCTGGCAGTTCATAGTGAGCGATGAGTCCAGTATGATGCCGGGGTTTCGTGCATGGTCTATCTGGGTGGGGGGGGTTTCCGAGGGTGAGGGGCCACCAGGTGTCGTCCCATGCTGAGGGGGTGGAGCCTAGGATGAGGACTTCTGTTTTCTATGAGTTGAGTTTCAGGCAGTCTTCTTCACCTAGTTTGCGACGGCTTTCATCCCGGCGGCGGCGGCATAGGATAAAATGTTGAGTCTGTGGTTTCTGATGATGGTTGCGAGGGGGGGCCATGTAGATGTTGAAGAGGGTGGGGCTGAGGGAGGATCCCTGGGGCACTCCACATCTGGTCTCTGTCGGTTCTGAGAGGTAGGGCAGGAGTCTGACTCGCTGCATTCTGCCTGTAAGAAATGAGCATGTCCAGTCAAGGGCCTTTCCTCGGATGCCCCGTCGTGGAGTCTGGTGGCTAGTGTGCGGTGGGAGATGGTGTCGAAGGCAGCTGAGAGGTCCAGGAGGATGAGGACTGCTGTTTGGCCCTGGTTGACGAGGGAGGGGATGTTGCTGGTGGTGGCGAGAAGGGTGGTTTTGGTGCTGTGGTTGCTGCGGAATCCAGATTGGGAAATGTCCAGGACTTTGTTAGCTTCGATGAAGTTTGCTAGCTGGGTGTTGACAGCCTTTTTGATGTCCTTGGCTGCAAATGGAAGCAGTGAGATGGGACTGAAATTCTTGAGGTCAGTTGGGTCCGCAGAGGGTTTCTTCAGGAGGGGGTTGACTTCGGCATGCTTCCAGTCATCGGAGAATGTGACGGTCTCGAGGGAGCAGTTGATCGTCTGGTGTAGTTCGGGTGCGATTGCTGTGGCGGCCCTGTGGAAGATGTGGGGGGGCAGGGGTCTGAGGGTGCTCCGGAGTGGATGCTCTTCATGCTTTTTAAGGTGTCTTCTGTCGTGAGTGGAGTCCAAGTGAGTAGGGTCTGTTGGGTGGCGTCGCTGGGGGTGAGGGCTGGGGCGGTGCAGAGGTCTTGGTTGTCGAAGTTGTCGTAGAGCATCTTAATCTTGAGGCGAAAGAAGGAGCTGAGTCTGTTGCAGAGGTCTTGGGAGGGTGGGACATCTGTTGTTTCGCTGCCGGGTTTGGCAAATTCCTGTATGATGGAGAAGTGTTCCTTGGAGTTGTGTGCTTTGGTGAGGATTCTGTCTTGAAGGATGTTCTTCTTTGTGGATTTGATGAGTTGGTGGTATGCTGTGGTGGCTGTTCTGTAGGTGGTGCCTGTTTCAGGGGTTTCGCTGTTTCTCCATGTCTTTTCAAGTCGTCGGCAGGAGCGCTTGGATTCTTGGAGTGCAGGGGTGAACCAGCTTGTTTTCTTGTTGTGTCGTCCTGTAGCTTTCTTGAGGGGGGCGAGTGTGTCGGTGCAGTTGGTGATCCAGCGGTGGAGGTTGCTTGTCGTGGTGTTGGCATCTGGCATCATTGGAAGTGGAGTGCTGGTGAAGGCGGAGGTGAGCTGTTCTTCGGTGACTTTGTTCCAGCTTCTGCGGGGGAGGCGGAGCGCGTGCTTGTGTACGGTGGGTTTTCTAAAGAAGAAATGGATGCAGTGGTGGTCCGTCCAGAGAAGTTCCGTGGTGTGGCTGTAGGAGACGCTGTTTCCTTCTGCAAACTCGGGGTAGAGTGTGTGTCCTGCTGTGTGCGTGGGGGCGGTGACAAGTTGATTCAGTCCTATGTTGGCAGGGTTCTCTAGGAGGGCGGTGGTCCAGGTGGAAGTTTAGGTCTCCGATTAGGATGTAGTCTGTGTAGGAGAGGCCTTGGGGTGCGATGAGGTCGGCAATGGTGTCGGTGAAAGGAGCGCGGGGGCTGGGCAACCTGTAGATGAGCGTTCCGTGGAGAGTTGTTTTGGGGTTCGTCTTGATCTGGAAGTGGAGATGTTCCATGGGGGTCGTAGTGACGTCCGGGTCAGTGGTTGTCATGCGGATGGAACTTTTGTGAACGATGGCGATGCCTCCTCCTGGGAGGGTAGGGCAGTCTTTTCTTAGGATCTTGTATCCGTCGGGAATGGCGGTTGCAGTGTCGGGCGCGGAGTTCGCTTGGGTCCAGGTCTCTGAGGAAGGCGACGTCGGGCGTGTGGGGGTTTAGGAGATCCGAAATTTCTATGGCATGCCTGTGTAGGGAGCACACTTTGAGGAGGATGCAGTTCAGTGGTTTGTGTGCAGTGGCGTCCGGTAGGCTGGGAGCAGCTGCTGGGGTCCGGAGGTGGGTGAAGGTGAAGTGGCAGTGTCGGCAGGAGATCGGGCCTTCGGTGTTGCTCGGTGTCGAGAGCTGGCAGTTGTTGCTGCTTCTGAGGTTGAGAGCAGGGAGAGTCGTAGCAGAGGCAGGTCAGGGCACCCGGGTCTCTGGCGCTGGTCTGGTCGGGTCGCGGAAAATCGCAGACGGGCTTGCCTTTGGCGCACCAGCGGCGCACCAGCGTTGCGGCCGCCAATAAGTAGGGGTTGGGGGGAGGGCAGTCAGCTGGGAGAAGGAAGCAGGAAGGACACGCTGGAGAGGGGAGGGACCATGGAGGCAGCAGCAGTGGGGAGCGCTGGAGAAAAAGAGCAACATGAGAAAAAAGGATTAAAATAGAAAGAGGGGGCAAAAAGAGAAAAAAAGGAGAGCAAAAAGAGCGAGAGTAAAAAGAGAAAAAAGGGCACAGAGGGCACAGAACTGAGCGGACCAGCAGAAGAGCAGAGTGCTCTCCCACTGGACCACCAGGGATGAGGCGCAGGCAGGAGCCTGTGGGTGGAGGAGGGCCTCGAACACGTAGCTGGCAGGTAGGCTCCGGTCTTAGAGGGCACGGTGGAGCTGCGAAGGGGGAGAACAGTCACACTGACCAGGTCAGTGGTCTTGCTCTTCTTGCCGCGCAGCAGGCACCATTAAGTAGGCGTCAGAGGGAGGGCGGTCAGCTGGGAGGCGGGAAGGACACACTGGAGGGGGGAGGGGCCGCAGGGGAGCACGGGTAAAAAAGAGAAAAAAGAGTCAAAATAGAAAGAGGGGTCAAAAAGAGAAAAAGGGAGTGCAAAAATAGAGAGCACTAAGAGAAAAAAGGGCACAGAACAGAGTGGACCAGCAAAAGAGTATAATGCTCTCCCACTGGACCATGAGGGATGAGGCGCAGGCAGGAGCCTGAGGGTGGAGGAGGGCCTCGAACACCTACCTGGCACAGAGGCTCTGGGCTCAGAGGGCAGTACCTCAACGGTGGAGCTGCGCGGTGGGAGAGAAGTCATACTGGCCAGGTCTGTAGTCTTGCTCCACAGCGTTGTTAACATTTCATACCTGTGGTACTGTTTGACAGAGGGCCCGATTCACAAAAGTAAACTTACACCTTTGTGTAAGTTTGTTTGTTTTAGGATTCACAAAACTTCATTTTAATAGTAAGTTTAAGTTTATGTATTCGATACTCCGGAGTCGGGCGGAGAACTACGCACATGAAAAAGTAGGCATGTGGTATCTTTTTACGTGTGGAGTTATCTTCCCGACTGCGGAGTCTCTGCACTCCTAAATTTACTATTAAAATGCTGTTTTGTGAACCCCAAAACAAACGTAAACTGTAAGTTTACCTTTATGAATCAAGCCCAGAAAGTCCATCTTTATAAAACGGTATTCAGAGAGAACATTGTAGGCTACAAGAACGTGTGCTTTTTTTTTTATCATCTATGCACTGCAGTGCTGAGCGGTAACACAAATCAAAACTGTCTAATTACAAAAATGTATTTGATTTGGCCTTCTGTCTCCTTTGAGATGCAAACAAACACAGCTTTCCCAGGTTCATTTACTCTGTGGCAAAATTCGAGGGCAGCCAACCACAAATAAATTAAACTGTCACCATCGATATCAAATGTTTATTTTTCCTATCCATTTACTGGTGTGAGCATTGGTGCATAGGCATAACATCCAAGAAAAATGCGAGTGACACTACACCGCTTGGTAAGCTTAGAAGCATAAAAGGCTGGGTTGACCTTGCCTGGTTCTAAACTATTGGCCTTTGCAGCGTCTGCTTATCTCACAGAGTCAGTTTCTGTGAGGAAAAGGTTTATAGCTTCTGGAGCTTTTAGCCAATGTAACTTTGCTTTCTCGGCAAATTTTACCATTAAAATGATAGCCTTAAATCTCTAAGAAGGTAAAAAACTTTGGTCAAAAACACAGGACTTGAAGGTGTCACACATGACAAGAGGTTAATGACAGCTATACAGGTGAGCATGCGTTCCCTAAGTTGTATACATGATATGCACATAACACGGTAATTAAAGTTTACAATAGTTATATCGCATATGATCTAATTTGGTGGACATACACATCAAAACACATAGGGGCATATTCTCAAGAACGTGTGATAAATACCACAAAACTACCTTAACGCAACCCTTCACATCGCAGTCTATCGCGGGAAAACAACTCCTTGTTAACGTGGTATTCACAACACGGCGGCCCCATGCGATAGTCCCACGCTAACGCGTCAAATGAACGTGTTAAAATCAACGCGACGCCTAAAAAACGCGAAACACGAACGCGAAAATAGTAGCGATGATGCCAATCCTGATACAAAAATCAGCAATAACCAGCGATAGACCTGCAATTCCCACGCGTCATGCGGGAAAATGCACCATAAAAGCAGAGTAAAAAAACGGTGAGATGACAATGTACGAGCACAACCACACATCCGTGACGTAGAACAAATGACCATTGTCCCGCATCAAATAGGCATCTCCTCACAGTCACAATGTACATTGACATGCAGTCTGCATGTAAACTGCGCCAATGCTGAAACATGCATGGAACACACATTTGAACCGCATCTCCCCCTCACATTGCAGAGGGACAAGCAACCCCTCCTGCACACAGACGTGTCATGACCATGATCAATCCACCATGAAAGCGTGGACGAATGTAGGGGCAGTGACTCCCGCTTACGTACATGTTGCCCATGTTGTGGTACTTGAGCCACAGGGGGCATCCCTGCATCATGGTGGTCCATATCTGACCCCAAAAGGAGCCCTGTTGTCACCTGTAGGACACAAATGGCAGCCAAAATGGAATGATTTTGGACACATGTGAAACGCCGAAGAGTGGGATTCCCTACTAACTGCGACACACAGAACTGGCAGTCCGAATACGTGACACCCTAAACAGCCCCTCTGCACAGAGGTGACACACCCACCATCCATGAACAAATCAGAAAATTGTCAGCAATACATGTTGCACTCACACTTGTCTGAGTGATGTGCCTGTACAGATGAGTGACATGCACTCAGGGAATGTGTATTTTGAATGCATTTATTAGCACATGCTGTGCCTGTGGTCATTTTGTACTGTCCCATGATTGCCAAGGACTGTCACAATGTGACGTGCTCATGTGAAGAAATTGTCAATGATGGTGTTCCTACGGGCAAGTCCTGCTGCGGCTGCAGTGGGGTGTGGTCCACCTGCCTCATCCTCATCATCCGGTGCATCTGGCACTTGTATCCATGGGGCCTTGCTGCGTACACATATGTTGTGCAACACACAACATGCAACGATCATCTTGCACACGATGTCTGGGCTGTACAGGAGCCTCCCACCTGTGACGTCCAGGCACCTGAAACGTGACTTCAACACGCCAAATGTGCGTTCCACGATGCCCCTGGTGCGTTTGTGGGCCGCATTGTACTGCCTCTGGGCCTGTGTGTTCGGGGCTCGGAGGGGTGTCATCATCCAAGCGCAGAGTGCATATCCTTGGTCACCTGTGACAGTGCAGAGACATGAGTCAATAGTTGGTTCTGCATGATGTGTTGGCAGGCTCAGTGGTTCATTGGTGTGTGATATGTGTGACTTTGTGATTCCTGCATGACATGTACTGCTTGTTGCAAATGAGCGGCATCAATGTGAATTACGTGGCCTCACTGCTGCTCCTCCCTCCGAGCCCATTCACTAGTGTGCGCAGAGCGGTTGCATCACTTGCACCCCTACGGCACACTATTGTCATGCCTGTCTGCACATGTCCACAAGCCTGACAATGACACAGTGATGTCGTGCGCTGATGGTGGACGGACACGTGTGTGTAGGCCTACGGTAAGGACAGGGCGGACATAGATGTAGAGTTCATGCCTGGCTGAACTCGCCATGCGGTTGAGGGTAGACCTTTGGCTTATCCTGCGGAAATAGCGACACACACAACAGTTGGCATGTCTGATCCCTGACCCCAAGCGGGCTTGCGCACCCTCATTTACCCCTCGGCTGAGCCCATACTCTGGGGGCATGCTACATAGCAACATTGTATATTGCGTGACGGGTGGCGCCGACACTACACCTGAGACGCACGCATTAGTTACTGCCTTCGCAAGGCCTAAACTTAATCACGCCCAGAGCCACGTGTTGAATGACCACACCCCTAAGCCGTACTGCCGTACGCCGGTCCACTCCCTCATGCTCACAGGGGGGTCCGACACAGATACATGTCCCATGTCCACCCCACTGCCTGAGGTGACAAGGTTGCGCAT
This sequence comes from Calotriton arnoldi, assembly GCA_963921515.1. NCBI lineage: Eukaryota > Metazoa > Chordata > Amphibia > Caudata > Salamandridae > Calotriton > Calotriton arnoldi. The sequence continues at coordinate 53,303 of CAWUFW010021717.1, read as the reverse complement.
GCTGTACACAGCACAATGTATTGTGGTATGGCCCGGGGCCCACAATACAGAATGACCACACGGACACACTGAGATAATTAGTGGAACTGGCTACGGGCACGTGCGCCCGGCACCTTTACTTGCCAGGGTCACACGTCCAGTGACGCCTGTGCTGGATGGGTGTTGGGCAGTGTAAGCCACCCCTCAGGGGTTGGTTGGTGCTGGCAACAACTACAACAGTGATCAGACAATCAGGAGTTCAAAGTACAAACAGCAAGGGTCCATGACTTGAGCTGCACAGAGTTGGTGGCCCCGGATGCTCAGCGGCTGGCACAGGCACACCGCCACGGGACGTGACTTGCGATGCACTGAGGTAGGGCCACGAGAGCTGAGCGGGTCCTCGCTGATGTCCAAGGAGAATGTCACGGAGTGTTACGGGGGACAGTGGAAGGTGTCCATCCAGGGCATGATGCAGAGGGCAGAAGCAAGCAGAAACAGGCAATATGGAGGAGTTGAATGCTACAGTCCCCTTTTCCCCACAATGTCAGTATCAGCTACATGATGATGAAGGCAACCCCCAGGCCATAGACTCAGATGCCACCAACGTTCAACCAGAGAGTGTCCATGACTCCCGTGGCACAGTCAGTGGCCCCAGAGCTGGAAGGGGATGCAGTCTGCGATGAGGCCTGTACAATGATATAAACTCTGCAATGAACAGATCAAGACTCAGTTCCAATTGTGTGTCCTACTCGACCGCAGTGTGTGCCGGAGTCAGCGTGGGGCAACTGCTGTGCAGCTAGCTCCTCCTGGATCTCTAACACACGGCGTTGAAATGGCATGTGGAGAAGATTCATGGTTGACGGAGGTGGAAGCACCAGAGCTGAGCGGCTGTGCACCCTGCGACGATGCCGTGTCCTGCCTGTTACGGACTGTATTGGATTGGTGTGAGGCCTGCAGGACCGCTGTGTACGCCGAAGGCAGAAGTCCGCAAGGGCCCACAGACACGTGTGGTCAGAATGCTATGCACAGAGTTGGTGGCACCACATCGAAGGGAGTATAGGGATATAAACGATGCCATAAATATTTACTCCGCCATTGTGTAATCAAGACTCAGTTCCAAATGTGTGACCTACTTGACCGCTGTGTATGCCGGTGGAGTACGTCAACGCGAAAGGAGTACTGCGGGCCTTGCTTGTGGAGGCCGTGATGGTCTGAGGAGGCTGCCAAGGTCGTGGGCCTCTGGCTTTGAGCTAGCACCGGCACGTGGTGGGCCCTCTTGGAGACACGCCGGTGTCGGCAGGTGAGCAGTGAGGCCTGGATGCGCAGGGGCAGACGAGACTGGTTCAGGGACCAGCGGCCCGGGCTGCGGCAGGCGCACAGGATCGGAGGCACCGCCGCACATGGCGTCGGCCTCGTGGTGGGGTGAGAGGCGCCGCCCTGGCAGCCACGTTGGCCATTCCGGAAGAGAACCACGCCCAGGGCTACGTGCTTTTTATTCACACCCCTACGCTAGCCTGGCGTACGCCGGGCAAGCCCACTCCACAGGGGGGATGTAACAAGCTACATTTCCGAGATCTTCCCCACTTGCTGGGGTGACATGGTTGCGCCCACTGTCCACAACACTACCACCACCACCAGCAGTATGTGTCGACATGGATATGTCTGTGGTCTGCATACTGCAGTCTGTCCAGCACTTCCACGCCACACTTGGCATTGTGTGCATTCGCATTCATGGATCACTTGCCTCCTTTGCACATGCCTAGTTCCCACCTCTCCCCACATACTGCTATTGTGTGGCTGAGGTGCCATGCCGTTGATGGCTCATGTACATGGCTAGCCCAGGTTACTGCAGTACGTTGTGCTTTCGTATGTGGTGGGTGGGCATGTTGTATGTGAGTTTGTAACGTGTGCATTCCCAGAGTTGTGAGTTGCATGATTGTGGAGTTGAGGTGTGGGGTGTGTTCATTTGGTACTTACCAACGAGCACTGCATTTCCGTAGGTGACATCCTGGAAGCGCCGGTTGATGATGGACTGTCGGAAGATGTATGAATCATGCACACTGCCTGGGTAGTTGGCGACGACATTGGTGAAGAGTCCCCGGTGGTCCACTATTGCCTGCACATTGATGGAATGCGTGTGCTTCCTGTTGCGGTAATTGTGTGCAGTGTCGGCAGGGGGCACAAGTAGGACATGTGTGCAGTCAATTGCCCCCAACACGTGCAGGAAGCCAGCTATGGCGTAGAAGCCTTGCTTGGTCTCCAGCTGTTCCTGCGCAGTGTGGGGGAAGTATTATAGGTACTGGGGTACCAAGCTGATGATGGCATCCAGGACAGGTTTGAGGAACTTGGATAGGCCTGGCTGTGAGACTCCTCCGACTCTGGCGGTTGTTGGTTGGAATGTCCCAGAGGCCAACAGGTGCAGCACAGCCAGCAGCTTTGTCTGAGGTGGGATGTTGGTTGTCCGCTGTGTTGGTACCGTCAGCCTGTGGGCAATGATGTTCAGGATGCGGAGGATGGTTGGCCTTTTGAGTCTGTAGTGGGCAATGACATTCTCTGGGGTTAAGTCTGTGAGGCTGGTGCGTTTCCTGAACGTCCGCTGTCTTTGTCTGCGCTGCCTATGTGGTGACCGGGGGGGGGGTGGCAGGCCTGGGGGTGGTGGCGGTGGGTGTTGTGGACCTGTTGGGGCTCCGAACTGCATGATGAGTAGCTCCATGGCATCTGTTGTTCTTCAGGTGTGACTGTGGCCTGGGCTCCCTTTTCTGGTGCAGGTTGTCGTCCGACTTTGCACCAGGTCAGAGCAGGTGTTAATTTCCTGCTGCTAACGCGCCGTATCGCCTGTTTTGTGTTATTATCGCTGATCTGGCTGGTCGTTGTGAATGTTGCGTTGTGGTGTTGTCGCGGCTTTTTGCTCGGGAACGCCTACTCTGCATCTCATTAGCGATAGTTGCCGGGCTCATCTGTGGCGATGTTTTTTGCTGGTGCTATCGCAGGTAAACTGTTCATCGGCTGTTTGCACCAGCTTGTGAATGGGGCGATAATTTTGTCGCGACTTTGGCTGAGATAAAGTGCCGTTAACTCAGCGATAGTTCCTTGAGAATATGCCCCAAAGAGTATGCTCAGACAGAATTAAAGTGCGTATAGAACATTTAATAATAGTGATCAATCATCATCCATTTACAAGTTTACTAGCTCAGCCAATATGTGTTTCAGCCTATCAAGGTATGCAGGCCAGGGACGCTTTCCAAGTTAATATATCATAATACTTATATTCATGTGTGTTTGAAAGCGGGTCTCTATTTGACAGAGGTATGCACTCCTGTCCAAGTAGGGACCACAATTCTAGTCAGAGTAAGTCAGTCACTCACTTAAATCAGCCCGTGCTCACCCTCTGGTAGCTTAGCACAGAGCAATCAGGCTTAACATAAGAGGCAACGCGTAAGGCAGATGTACATACGTGGATACAGTAACACAGTGAAAACACCACAAAAAAGGCTCCACAATGAGATATTAAAGGTAGTATCTCTTTTACTTTTCAAAACAAGATAAAAACAATAAGAATCCAATTAAAACATCTCAAGTTACAAATACTTCAAGAATGCACAATGCTGAAAAAGCCCTTGTGCTTTCAATAGGTCCTTTACAATTTAGCTGTGGAAATGACAGCGATCCACACCGTGGATCGGAAACAGACTTTCTCCCCGGGTCAGAGTGAAGCAATGCTTCCAGAGTTATTACAGTTAAAATGCAAAGTCAAGTTTGCGGGAGACTGATCTACTTCTCCATTCAGGGCTGGCCGCAAGAGCGCTGGTAGGTGGCAGGGACCTCGTAAGTCCTGGAGTGCACTGTACCTTTCTCAGGGGATTGCAGCTGTGCTAAGACCTCGGGATCAGGACCCGCATTGCTGGAGTCTCCCCTTGCTGGTTACAATGCAGTGATTCGAGTCATGGAGGGCAGACACCCATTTTCCTTGATGCGTGCAGAGTGCGCTGGATCACACTGGACTGCCTTCGGGTGCTGCAGCTTCGGCAAAGTCAATAAACACGATGATCTGCGCTCGACCAGGCACACATGACGGTTCTTGATCAGTGCACCACGCTGATGCGTTTAGATGCCCAAAAGTGGCTGCTGACACTCTGCAAAGGTCCAGGACTGGTTGAGGGCAAGTCAGGCAGTCAGACTCCGGATTAGCAGAGTCTAGCAATGGTTGTTTGTGCGAATAAAATCTTTGATGGCCCTGAGATTTCCTGAATAGGGGGCAAGCCAAAAAGCCCTTGGAGGTACTCAGGTTGCAAAAGGTTGTAGAGAACAGATCCAGTATTTCTCACTGCCCGGGTCAGAGGCAGCAGGCCAACACAGCAGAGCAGGTAGCAAAGTGGCAGTTCCTACTGTAGCCCAGCAATCAGCAGGCAGCAGACCAACACATCAAAGCAGTTAGCAAAGTGGCAGTCCCTCCTGTAACACAGCTCCTTTTCTTGGCAGTCTCCTTAGGACCCCAAAGTGAACTAGTGAGAGGGTTTCATAGACCCAATACTTATACCCAAATGTGTCCTTGAAGTGTAGGTGACTACAAAGCAAAGCCTTTGTGGTGCACAAGTCTCCTTTCACCCCAGCTCAGTCTGCCAGCCTATCTATGAGGGGTAAATCAGTGCTTTGTGTGAGGCCAGGCCACTACCTATACAGATGTATGTGTCAGCTCCTCCCCTCCCTCTTGCCCAGGAAGAACCATACATATGCAGATGAAGATGTAGCTGAGTGTCCGGTACTTGTGGCTCTATAGGGAATGCACACAGTGTAGCTACCACCTCAACCTAGACACGTATTGGAGACAGGCTATAAATCACACAAGAGAGCTAGGAGCAGAGAAATGTCCATTTTCTAAAAGTGGCATTTCTAGCTTAGCAATACTAGATCTAACTTTATCATTAAAGAGGATTAGTCATTACCAATCCAATGATATTAAACATAAAGAAGCTATTCCTCTGCAATCAGGAATTACACTTAAAAAGGGCATTTAAGGAATTCCCAATGTTAACCTATGAGAGGAGCATGCCTCACAGTAGTGAAAACAAACGTTGTTGGTTCTCACTACCAGGACATGTAAAACAAAAAGGTACCTGTCCTTCCTTTTACTTACACAGCACCTTGGACTTAGGGGTGCCTAGGGCCTGCCTTAGGATTGACTGATACGTAATAAAAGGGGAGTTTAAGGCTTGGCAAGTAGTTGGAAATGCCAAGTCGAGGTTACAGTAAACTGCGCCCACAGGCCCTGCACTGGCAGGCCTGAGTCAGGTTTGAAAGGCTACTTCTGTGGGTGGCACAATCAGTGCTGCAGGCCCACTAGTAGTGATCCAGCGGTATACTAACAACAGATACTCCGTTACCTTATACTCACCTGGGCCCATAAATCACAACACACTCCGTATCGAGTAGACCGCTGGAGTCTTTTAGTTTTATAATTTCATATTCCTCAAGATTAGTTATTTCTTATTCCTAACTAACCTATCACTGATCAAAAAGTTCTTTCCTCTGGTCGATGGACCATTAGTTGAACTAATTGATGGTGATAATGAACATAATTCTAAACTGTCCTTTAATTTAAAGTAAATAACCACAGACTCGGGAAGTTTTAAAATCTTTATCTAAGTTAAATGAATGTGAACCATCTCAAAATTTCAGCACAAACACCCTCATTCATAAGAGTGTAAATTCAAAATCGAAATAATCATTTAAACAAAAAAATAGTTCAGACTCATGCAATAACTATGCTCAGAAAAGAGAGGATAGAGAGAAAAGAACATCTACAAACAGACAAGAAATAATAATTACCAAGGATGGTGTGAAGACCAACCCCCTGGCCAAAGGGCTGGTGTGGGTCCCCCGAGATAGATCAGGAGACAAAGTCCTCAGGACAGGATTCAGGACAGGATAGTTGACCTCTCTAAATACCGACGGCTGCGTCGCACCCCTCTCTGACACTCTCTTCCTCCTCGAGTTTCTTCCGCGATCTTCTTGTCTAGCCCAATTAAATTAAGATAGATGGTTCTGCATTCGGTTTCTTCATCAGCATCTCACAGCTCCCCTCCCTGCGTCAGCACCTCAGCAACACGAACTCCCAGACAGCATCCCGAGCTCTGCTCATCCGTGCTCCGCTTAGCTAACTAACTAACTAAAGCTACCTCAATTATATCCTTCGTTCATCATGTACCTCCCACTAAAGTTTCAATATCGTAAAAATACGAAATCTAATTGGTCAGGCAAGGGGGAGGATCATCACACCATACTTACATATTACTTTTATTCTATCGTTCTATTGTCCGCAAAACCCGTCCCCTTAAACTTTATTCATTTTTCCCGTTCCCATACATATCCAAACTTTATTGGTAACAATTATTTCAAAATCATGAATATGAGTCCTCTTGGCTGAACTCTTCACCCTCTGTTCTCAGGGCACATCATTCTTGTCCTTGGACGGCTGACAAAACCTTGGTCATCCTTCCGGGCTAACTTTCTTGTGGGCCTGCGCAAAAGTCACGTGACTCAGCTTACTTTGGTCATCCGCGAAAGGCCCAAATGCGCACTAAAAATAAAGTCAAGAAGACAAATGTTACTTTCACAAATAAATGGTCTCACTGTATACCAAGTCTCAAGGGGGTGTGCAGTTCCTGGCTGGGCGTGGGGGACAGGGAGGTCTTTCTTCGTGATGCCCTCACACACCCCTGAGGATGTCATGCTTCATCATTGGGCGTTTGCCCCTCGTCAGGCCGGCGCTGCAATGCCTGACGGGCTCCCGTAAACGGGGCTCTTTATCGGAGATCTTTTTGAAGAAGCCGTTAGGGGCGTGCGGGTGTGGGGGCTGGGTAGTGCACAGGAGAGTGAAATAAAATAGGTCTGGAGCAGTCCTACTTAGGTCAAGTTTAATGGCTTAGGTAGCTTGAGCCTGGTTAAAAGCGGTGCGAGTGCCCCTATGTGGGAGTAATGTTCCTAAAGGGCTATCAAAGTGAGGTTGGTCAACATGTTTCGTGCCTAAGTTGCCGCTAATGGGTCAGATGGCACTTCATCAGGACCGAAGTAACTAAATGTGAATGGTGCACTACCGTCTGGTATTGTAATTCTGGCCCGGAGCTAGGGTAGGATGAATGCTAGTCGGCTGCCTACACCTCTCCCGGAGCAACGACGTGCTCCGCCTCCCCCGTCAGCCTTAGACTGTGTATCTAGGGGTCTACAGTATTCCCCAGTACAAGTCTACTAGGGTACTCCCTACCGCATCTGGTAATTAGCTCACAGAATTACAATACCAGACGGTAGTGCACCATTCACATTTAGTTACTTCCGTCCTGATGAAGTGCCATCTGACCCGATAAAGAGCCCCGTTTACGGGAGCCCGTCAGGCATTGCAGCGCTGGCCTGACGAGGGGCAAACGCCCAATGATGAAGCATGACATCCTCCGGGGTGTGTGAGGGCATCACGAAGAAAGACCTCCCTGTCCCCCACGCCCAGCCAGGAACTGCACACCCCCTTCAGACTTAGCTTATTTGGGAGCCAGTGTGCAGGACCTCATAACTTGGCTCCCTGTCCCTCTCTTAATAAAACTCACTGTATCCCACCCATCTCTACTCTAACCCTCTTTACTTATTAATACTTTCCCCGCATTAGCATTAGTAAAATAGCTGGTTTTCATTTCGGCTAAGCAGATGCCATGCACATGAGTCTTCAAGACTCCATTTTAATGCCTTCTGCACATGCGCTAGAATTTCCCTCCAAGCGTTACCTCGTCATATTGCGTAGATGCAATTGACGCATGCGCGGTAAAGATTTCCTGTTTAAAGCTGAATTAATCCGTTTTCATTGTTATTTACATTAGTACACACATATGCAAGCTTCGCTAACCCGCGTGTTTTCTGTTGTGCGTGTTATTATTTACAAGACATTGTTAGTAATTCATTAGCGAGTTAAACGAGAGGATTGCTTCCGAGCAAGTCTTTTTCTTTACGAGTCCTTGCTCCATCAATCCCCTCTCTGATGGCATTTTAAGCCATCACAAAATTACCCATCCCATCCCAGATGCCAACTTTAGCACATCTCAATTTTCTATTTCTTTTCTCATTCTTCCATTTGTTACTTCTTTTCCTTCTAAATCTTTCATCTTCTTATATATCTTTCCTTTCATTTCTTCTAGTTGTATCTCCTCATATTCTCTTTTTCGTTTCTTTCCTTTTCCCTCTCTTTCTAAATGTATTCTTCCTTTCCCTCTACATATAAATGTTGTAAAAATAATCATTAATATCATTACTATTGTTATCATCACAACTAATGGTAATATTATTTGACCTAGAAAACTTTTCCCAAAATCAGTAAACCATTTCCCTATTGATGTTATACTCTTTGTTAGTTTTCCCCACACACTGTCAACCTCCAGTTGGGTCAAGTCATTATGCATTCTTGTAATATTTCCAATATACCCTTTAATTTCTTTGCTCTTGTCCGGAATATAAGTGCAGCAATGTTGAAATTTCAACATACCACAGACTCCACCCTCTTTTGCTAATAAAATATCAAGAGCAAGACGGTTTTGTAAAACCATAGACCTAATTGCAACCATTTCTGTGTTAATCATTAAGAATCCTCCTGCAGTGTCTGTAGAAAGACGATCAACTATGGTTGATAACTTACAAATTTTCTGCGAATTTAGAATGACTCCAACTGAGGGTATCAATGCACTAAATATATCTCCTACTATTTCAGAAAAACTAGCTCTTCTTCTTCGTGCTAGTTCGTTAGATTTTCCATTGATTCTGTCCACATGATATATTTTCAGGAAAACTATTCCAATATAACAGCTCCCGTACCATCTTGCAGGTAACCTATAATGGGTATTGTTCCCGCAGACATAATAAACTCCTGGAAATACAGGATCAGTTCCCCCTTTTAGTCTCCACCCTCCTAAAATTAGGAAGTTGTGTTCACACTCACTGGAACCAATGTAGTTATTATTATAATCTGTCTTTAATCTGTGGAGGCAGAATTTTCCCCTTTTCACAAAATCTAGGGACATCGCAGCATGAGCTTTGCCTTTTGCATAGATTCCCTCTTTCTCAGCCCATGGAGGTACATGGGTTTTCTGTTCAGCAGCTTTCTTTATTAAATCCTGTCTCCTTTCTTCTACTAAATTCAAAAACTCTTTTTCTTCTTCACGTAAGGTACAAGTTAAATTATTTTCATGTGCCTGAGCTATATCTATTGAACTCATTGTTAAAAAGACTTCACCCATAAATTGTGCATTCTTACTACTAGCTACTGGATTCATTTTCTTTCTAATAGGCAATTCTGAAAATACTACATCTAGATTTGAATAAAAATACTGAAGTCTCCCTGTTGCTTAAAATAAACTTGATAAAACACTACATGACACACCATATGTTAGAGGTATATGGTGATATGTTACCTCTTCTGATACTGATGAGGGTAACTTCATACAAACATAGCAATTATTAATCTCCATTGTATTAACATACTGAAATAACAATTTAGTAAACACATTTGAAGACATATTATAGTCTGACTCATTATGATAATTTGCCTCATCTTCTACCTCTATTTCTATTTTAGTTCTCTTTATTCTATCTACCTTTTCATTAGTAATGGTATTATTTTTTGTCACTTGTTTCCATTAACAAAGGTACTCCTACTGTTAGGAATAACCATACTAATACTACCAATAAAATACTACAAAAACAAAATCTAAAACATTTTCTTTTTAAACCTCGTTTTGGTCTTTCTGTGACTTCAACTTCTGCCATTTCAGTCTGAGAACATTTCTTCTCTCTTTTCTTTCTTTGTTTAATTTTTCTTTTTATTCTAAGGAGGTCTCAATTTGCTTTCATCAATCTGTGCCACATGAACCCTTTCTGTTTCTTCACTTAAATCTAAGTTTTCAAATTCTTCGAGTATAACGTAGGTCCACTCAGGGGTCTTGTATTTTCTATTTAAATTTCTCAATCTCGGGCTTCTTTGTGTAAGTTTTACTAAAGTTTGTTTAGGTTGCGTTTGACTCGTAACTTCGTTTACTTGTTCTGGTTTCTTTTCTGATTTTCTCAAATAATACCTTAATTTCTTCACTCCTACTGGCCAATTGTCTCCTTTACTAACTCTATTGACCTGAACTGCACTTTCACCTTCCCTATCTCCTTCTAGAGTTCTTTTATTTTCACTTAATCTAGGCACAATCTGTCCTTGTTCTTTATTTTCTGTGTTTGGACCTTCCTCTACTTGCACCTGTTCAGGTCTTATTATAATTTGTTCTTCTTCTTCTGCCTGAACTTGTTCTTCTAGATCTACGTGATCCTGTTCAGGTCTTATTTCAGATTGTTCTTCTTCTTCTGCCTGAACTTGTTCTTCTAATTCTGCCTTTCCCTCCTCGGGTTCCTGAATGTCTTTATTTATTTCGACCTGAGTGTGTTCTTCTTCCCCTGTCCTTCCCTGTCTACCTTCCTGCCTTTTCAGTTTTGTTATTCTTCTTGTTTCGACAGCATCATCAGGTATTTCAATTACTGGTATCCACTCTTCCTGACTTGTACTTGGCTGTTCGTCATATAGTTGTCTTTCCGAATCTATCACTCTAGATTCTTCAATTTCACAGCTTTCAACTTCTGACGTTTCAGCCTGCTCAGTCAGTGGCTGCTCTTGTTGTTCTGATGGGCTCGGAACTCTTCTGGTAGGACTGGCATGAATCCAGTTGGGCAAACCTGCACACTTCACTGCTGTGGTAGTGACTAGTATGACTTGACGTGGTTTATCCCACCGTGGTGCTAGACACGACTTCCTTGCGTGTTTCTTCACTAGCACCCAATCTCCAGGATTCAACTCATGTGCTTGGTCTGGCTGTCTTTCAACTGCGTCTTCTCCAACCTGGTGAGAGACAGAACGCACCATTTCAGCCAATCCTTTGCAATAGTCCAATACCAGATCATCAGTTATAGTCAGTAATTTATTTCCAGGAATAAATGCTTGTCTCATTGCCCTTCCCATGAGAACCTCATGTGGACTCATTCCTGTCTTTCTGTCAGGAATACTTCTGAGACCCATCAGTACAAGAGGTAATGCATCTGGCCATTTCAGCATTGTGGATGTACATACTTTCCCTAATCTTGACTTGATTGTACCATTTAGCTGTTCAACTATTCCAGAAGCCTCTGGACGATAAGCACAGTGCAGTTTTTGTTCAATGTTAAATGCAGCACAGATTAATCAAATTATCTCATTATTAAAATGAGGTCCTCTATCTGATTCCAAAGTGACTGGAAAACCAAAATGAGGAATCAACTCCCTCAACAATAGTTTAGCAACTGTAAGACTGTCATTTCTTCTGGTGGGGTATGCCTCTACCTATCTTGAGAACAGGCACACTCTGACAAGTACATACTTTAGTCCATTACAAGGAGGCAACTCAATAAAATCTAGCTGCAACCTGGTGAAGGGTCCTTCTGCCTTTCCAATTTTTCCCCAGCTAACCACTGTCTTCCTACCTGGATTTTGCTGCTGACAGGTTAAGCATCTTTGGCAAAGGCTCTCTGCGACTATCCTGAATTTCGGATTGCACCAACTCTGTCTGAATAATCTGATCATTGAATCTCTCCCTATGTGTGTTGCTCCATGATAAACTCTTGCCATTTTAGAGAGCAAACAATCTGGCATGACTGGTCTTCCATCTAGGTACACCCATACTTCATCTTCCAACCTTTTTGTACAAGCTGATTTTATCCAAATTTCTTTTTCCTTTTCCTCAACTTCTTCCTGCAACTGTCTAATCTCATCCCATGTTTCTGGAATTGAGAAAAACATAAGTTGGCAGCTGGTTTCACCCGTTTCAATTTTTCGGTTTATGGCCATTGTATTTCTTGCACAGTATCGAGCAATTTGGTCAGCATATCTATTGCCGGCTGCCACATAGTCATTTCCTGACTGATGTGCAGCGCATTTAACAACTGCTACTTCTTTTGGCAATTGTAAGGCTTCCAGCAGATCTTTCAAATTTTTACTGTTTCTAATAGGAGATCCTGAAGAAGTCAGAAATCCCCTCTGCATCCAGAGTTGGCCAAAATCGTGCACAACCCCGAAACCATATTGACTGTCGGTAAATATGGTTATTCTCCAATTTGTCCCATTTTTGCATGCCTTTGTTAAGGCCACCAATTTGGCTACTTGTGCAGATTTGACTCCCAGTAAACAGGATGCTTCAATTACCCCCGATATTTTACACACAGCATAAGCAGCACCTAATCCTCCTTCATTTCTTAGACAAGAACCATCCACAAACAACTCATGATCAGCTTCCTTTAATGGTGTTTCTTTAATGTCAGGACGGGGCTTAGTACACAATTCAGTCACATCCAAACAGTCATGATCAATTTCATCTCTTACTTCCTCATTGCATGGATCTGGCAATAATGTGGCAGGGTTCATGACCGTACATCTTATCACTGTCACATTTTCTGCTCCCAAAATCACTCTTTCATACTTAGTCAGCCGACTAGGTGTGAGATGTTGTGTTCTTGTTCTTGTCAGAAGAATTTCAACTGAGTGTGGAACGTAGACCTTTACAGGATGTCCCATCACTATTGACTCACTTTGCTCCAGACTCATACAAGTAGCAGCTACTGCTTTTAAGCAGCCAGGTAAGGCTGAAGCCACTGGATCCAATGTGGCAGAAAAATACGCCACTGGACGTCGGCTCAGTCCATGTCTCTGTGTTAAGACTGAAAGTGCACAATTTTCTCTCTCACAGCAAAACAATGCAAATTCTTTTGAATAATCAGGCATGCCCAAGACAGGAGCTTCACACAAACAATTCCGCAATTTCACAAAGGCCTCCAAACATTCATCATTCCAATCAATTGGATCTTTTGCTCTTTTTCGGGTCATTTGTATCAATGGTTTTGCTAGCATGGAAAAACTGTTAATCCACTGCCTACAGTACCCAACCACCCCCAAGAACATTCTCATCTCTCTTTGTGTCTGAGGTAGTTGCATCTCTTTGATTATTTTTATTCTTTCCGGTGTCACTTTTCTTACTCCTCTTTCTATTTTATGCCCTAAATATTTAACTTCTTGTCGACAGAATTGTAATTTTTCTGGCGACACCTTATGTCCTCCTTCAGCCAAGTGGTTCAGTAATGCAATTGTGTCAGTGACACAATCTTCTCGTGTTTTTGATGCCACCAGTAGGTCATCAATGTACTGAACCAAAACCGAATTTCCAGGCATAACTAATGACTCTAAACACTTTTTCAGGATTTGGTTAAAAATTGAGGTACTCTCTGTGTACCCTTGAGGAACTCGGCACCATGCGAAAATACGATCCTCAAACTTAAAGGCGAAAAGATACTGGCTGTCTGGGTGCAAAGGAATAGAAAAGAATGCTTGGCATAAATCAATTACTGTAAACCAGCCTGCATTCCAAGGTATCTGATAAAGGATCACTGCTGGATTTGGCACTATTGCGCAACATGGTACTACAATTTTGTTAATCTTTCTCAAATCCTGCACGATTCTATATTTTCCACTAGGCTTTTTCAGTCCTATTATTGGTGAATTACAAGGACTACCCATTATTTCTTTTAAAATGCCTTGTTTGACCATTCGATCAATTTCTGGAATAATTCCTGCTTTCACTTCTAGACTCATTTTGTACTGTCGTGTGTTTGGATAAACTGCACCTTCCTTCACTGTCACTTTCACTGGTTCTACATTTGACATCAGCCCAATATCTTTTCCTGTAAAATCCCACACTTCTGGGTTGACTGTGGCTCTCAACTCTTCTGGCAATTCATTTTCAGTCATCAATGAAAACATCTCATCTACTTCTGTTCCTTGCTTCACTAGCATCATCTTGTATATAACATCCTCATCAGGGGTCTGGAAAGCGACACCATCGGGTGTACAATAGATCGTGCAATTCATCTTGCACAATAGATCTCTTCCCAACAGATTTACGGGACTGGAATCGCAAACTACAAATTGATGCATTTCTTTAAAGTTTCCGATATGCACCTCCATCGGTTTTGTGATTGGGGTTCTAATCTGTTGATTTGACACTCCTACAACTTGGATGGACTCTCCCGAGAGGGGTAGGTTTGGGATGTCTGCTGTTCTCACAGTAGACCGGGTAGCACCAGTATCCAATAGAAAAGTGATGTCTTTACCTTCCACTTTCCCATCAACAAATGGACCTGACTGATCTACTGGCAAGGATGCGCCAAGTACGCACTCCTCTTCCCCCCCCTCAGGCATCGTCATTGCATGAAGTCTGAATTTTCCTCATCATTCTGCAAAATATATATTGTGTAACTGTTCTGTTATTCTTACCACTTTCTCCTTGAAATCCGGTGTTCGTACTGAACTTTTGGTGGTTCACAAAGTTTGGCATAGGAGCTGGTGGCACCTGATATTGTGGAGTAACTACCTGCTGCTGCTGATTCATAAGTACTTCATTCTGCATCTGTGGAATTAAATTTTGATTTGGCCCATTATTATTCTGAATACTCTTACACTCGTTCTTCCAATGTCCAAGCTTTCCGCACGCATGACAAGGAAACTTCTTCTTCGATTCTTCTCTGTTCATTCGTCCTCTAAATATACTACCATTCGCCACTTGATCATTCTGACTTTGCTCTTTCACTTGATTATCAGTCTGTGTATTTGTTTTATTCTCCTGCTGATCTGCCAATTTTACTTGTGCCCACATCATTTTCTCCTTTAACTTTCTACGCCTCGCCTCAATGTCATCTCCGCAATATTTTGCATACTTTAAAATTTCATCCACTGTCTTACTCTGCCAACACAACATGTGCTGCTGAATCATCTGACTAATCTCCGGTTTCAAACCATATACAAATCAATATACAAAATGTCCCATATCTTTATCACCAATATTCTCAAAACCACTATACTGTTTAAACACCTGCAGTAACCTTTCATAATATGCATGTACAGACTCGTTTGGTTCTTGAGTTGTCCTATCTATCTTTACCCAATCTGTTTCTTTAGGAGGAATTTTCCCTTTCAAGTATGTAATCACTTGGTGATATTTCTTCATCACCTCCTCTGAGGGTGCTCCTGTCTTCGAGTCTCTAGCATACTCCTCCCTTGGCCAATCAATTGTAATCTTACACTCTGTCCATAAATCAGCAGGTACCACAATGTCAAACCATCCAAATCTTTCATTAAAACCTTTGAAACTTTCACAAATCTTTCCACCTGTTTATACCATTCCACTGGTTTTTCTCTCAGTTTTGGAAAGTCATTTGTAAATGACAAAATATCTTGTCTACTCCAAGGAACATGAACGTATCCACCTCCTGGAACCTCTCTCATTGCACACAATTTTTCAACCTTTTCTGTTTCCCTTACTGGAAATGCAGATGATGCTTCTCTCGCTTGAACTTCCTCTTTCTTTCTTATCCATCTAATTCTCCATTTGTCAATGTCTCCCCATTTTTGCAAAATATTCATCAACTCCTTTATCTGTAGTCTCTTTCCAGATGCATTAACACTTTCTAAATCTTTGTCAGTAAAATCCACTCGATATGGTTTCTGCAACAACTTTGATTTCCCTATATCTATTCCAATTTCTGAAGCGAATTCTGTTAATTTCTCATGATATACTCTTGCTCTTCTGGTTATACTCTTACATACGAATAATAACTCTTCATCATTATAAACATTCAATCTTTCTATGCCCACACTTCCTACTATCATTTCTTCCAATTCCACTTTCAATCTGCTGATGTCTAGCATCTTTGGTGGTGGATTTCTATTATCTATTTCCTGTGCCCATCTTTCTATATCTTCAGGGGTAACTACTGTTGCACCTCCAGTTCCTATAGGAACCAAAGATCTCTTCTCTCTCAAATTTGTAGGCATAACTCTTTTCGGAGTTTCAGTTGAAGGTTCTACATTTGGGAGATCCATTAATGAAATAACTGATTCACTTTCACTGACCTGATCATCTGTAATTATTACTTCTTTTCTGGGACTATTCAACGGAATTGTTACAGTTTGTGGTTTCTGGCAAGTCTTTTTATCTCCATACAATGGGATTACTGGACCAATGGTCACGGGTACTGTCAAAGCTTCAGCATTCAAATTTAATTGGCTTATTTTCTGATCTAATTCTTCTCTTGTTTTATTCAAAACATCTCTCTCTTTATCCTGCAGCACCCTATTAAATGACGCATCATGTAAAATTTGTGGGGTCAAAGGCATTCCTATCACTGGTGCACTTGGGGTAACCTCACTAGTTGCTTCTTGATACGGTGGTGGATTTTTAATTAAAATATCCTCTAATAACTCATCATCTGATTCACCATATCCTGTTGTATTCAAGTGTTTCGTTTTCTCTTTACACTTTCCTCCAGACTGTTCCTCAGCCATTAACACTGGATATAAACCTTCTGATACCATAGCTCTCCTCCATTGTTTCATCTGCCCTTCGCGTGACTCATGCAAGTATCTGGGGAAAAATCCTCTATATCTTCCACTTCTGCATTTCTCACGTTCATATGACTCAGTCTCCCATTCTTCTAAAGCCTCATATTGAGTTAACCTAGGTCTTGGTTCTAAATTATTCATTCTCATTCTCAAATTCTGAAGAATTCTTCCGATAAAAGTACCATTTTCGGGAAACGCTAGCACTCCATCATCTTTCGTATATTCTATCCAATTTTCCAACCACACGCAAGTATGATACCCTCTTTCCATCATCGTAAAAGAAGCTGGTGTCTTCGGTGGCGGAATAGGAATTCCCTCCCTAGTTAACACAGGCTTATCTTTCTTAAAGAAATTCTTAATTTTCTTTATAAATGACATTTTTCTCTTTTCTCCATACATCCTAGATGAACGATATATAAAATTGTATTCTGCAAACCCTTGAAATCTTCTATCTGCGCGTCTCACACTGGCAGTCAAATCAGAATCCTGCATACAATTTCTCTTTCTACCAATCCTAGTGCGGCTTCTAACTGATTATCCAATCAAACTCAGGCTCACGCTCGTGGTCTGACCAATGCCAGCGCGGCCTTTTGTGACGTCAGTTCTGCTCCTTACTACTGACCCCTCCTTTACAAAGCTGCTTTTGTCACATGCCCGCTGTTTCTACCAATCCCAGCGCGGCTCACTGTGACGTCAGTACAACTCCAGCGATTGACCCTCCCTTCACAAGGTAAT
This sequence comes from Calotriton arnoldi, assembly GCA_963921515.1. Lineage (NCBI taxonomy): Eukaryota > Metazoa > Chordata > Amphibia > Caudata > Salamandridae > Calotriton > Calotriton arnoldi. The sequence goes on along the minus strand of CAWUFW010021717.1, from coordinate 36,103 downwards.
ATGCAAAACTTATTTCTTAATACTTTTCATTAAATTCTTTGTTATTAACAACATAAAAACATTCGCTACTCTGTTCCACTAAACAAAAGCATAGAATTTTCTACTTATTCTGGAGTCTCAGAATTGCTCCTCTTCTACTGCAGGTAAAAACCTCTGTTTACCCTTCACTCAAGCTCCAAAGAACCTGCTACTCCTCCAGTGTCACCCGTATTGGGAAATGAGACCAAAGTTTCACCAGTGAACCCCTTTTGCTATCATTCGCACTCCACTTTTATACGAAATAGTCCCTAGTTTGACACTGCCAGCCCTACCTAGCTTCTCAGTGTTATTCCAACAGACTAGTAACCTCACTGCAGTATGGCTTCTGTCACCACCCGCTATTAATTTCCTGGGAATTCTGGACAACATAAAACAAAGACGCTAACTCTTTTGTTAAAACATAAATCAATAATCTATACTTATCACCAAACTAGTCAATAATAACCATAACTCTGCTACCAGAAAACTGATCCAGCGGTATACTAACAACAGATACTCCGCTACCTTATACTCACCTGGGCCCATAAATCACAACACACTCCGTATAGAGTAGACCGCTGGAGTCTTTTAGTTTTATAATTTCATATTCCTCAAGATTAGTTATTTCTTATTCCTAACTAACCTTTCACTGATCAAAAAGTTCTTTCCTCTGGTCGATGGACCATTAGTTGAACTAATTGATGGTGATAATGAACATAATTCTAAACTGTCCTTTAATTTAAAGTAAATAACCACAGACTCGGGAAGTTTTAAAATCTTTATCTAAGTTAAATGAATGTAAACCATCTCAAAATTTCAGCACAAACACCCTCATTCATAAGAGTGTAAATTCAAAATCGAAATAATCATTTAAACAAAAAAATAGTTCAGACTCATGCAATAACTATGCTCAGAAAAGAGAGGATAGAGAGAAAAGAACATCTACAAACAGACAAGAAATAATAATTACCAAGGATGGTGTGAAGACCAACCCCCTGGCCAAAGGGCTGGTGTGGGTTCCTGAGATAGATCAGGAGACAAAGTCTTCAGGACAGGATTCAGGACAGGATAGTTGACCTCTCTAAATACCGATGGCTGCGTCGCACCCCTCTCTGACACTCTCTTCCTCCTCGAGTTTCTTCCGCGATCTTCTTGTCTAGCCCAATTAAATTAAGATAGATGGTTCTGCATTCTGTTTCTTCATCAGCATCTCACAGCTCCCCTCCCTGCGTCAGCACCTCAGCAACACGGACTAATTCAGCTCTGCTCATCCGTGCTCCGCTTAGCTAACTAACTAACTGACTAAAGCTACCTCAATTATATCCTTCGTTCATCATGTACCTCCCACTAAAGTTTCAATATCATAAAAATACGAAATATCATCACACCATACTTACATATTACTTTTATTCTATCGTTCTATTGTCCGCAAAACCCATCCCCTTAAACTTTATTCATTTCTTCCGTTTCCATACATATCCAAACTTTATTGGTAACAATTATTTCAAAATCATGAATATGAGTCCTCTTGGCTGAACTCTTCACCCTCTGTTCTCAGGGCACATCATTCTTGTCCTTGGACGGCTGACAAAACCTTGGTCATCCTTCCGGGTTAACTTTCTTGTGGGCCTGCGCAAAAGTCACGTGACTCCGCTTACTTTGTTCATCCGCGAAAGGCCCAAATGCGCATTAATAATAAAGTCAAAAAGACAAATGTTACTTTCACAAATAAATGGTCTCACTGTATACCACCCATCTCTACTCTAACCCTCTTTACTTATTAATACTTTCCCCGCATTAGCATTAGTAAAATAGCTGGTTTTCATTTCGGCTAAGCAGATGCCATGCACATGAGTCTTCAAGACTCCATTTTAATGCCTTCTGCACATGCGCTCGAATTTCCCTCAAGCGTTACCTCGTCATATTGCATTGATGCAATTGATGCATGCGCGGTAAAGATTTCCAGTTTAAAGCTGAATTAGTCCGTTTTCATTGTTATTTACATTAGTACACACATATGCAAGCTTCGCTAACCCGCGTGTTTTCTGTTGTGCGTGTTATTATTTACAAGACATTGTTAGTAATTCATTAGCGAGTTAAACAAGAGGATTGCTTCCGAGCAAGTCTTTTTCTTTACGAGTCCTTGCTCCATCAGTAGCATTTGGTTTACAGGCCCTGGGTATATGGTATACCACTTTACTAGGGACTTATAAGTGAATCAAATATACCAATCGTGGATAAACCAATTGTCCTTACATTTTAGATAAGAGCAAATGCACTTTAGCACCGGTCAGGAGTGCTAAAGTGATCAGATTCCTAAACCCAACAAAAATGAGGTCAGAAAAAGAGGAGGAGGAAGGCAAAACATTTGGGGTAACCCTGCAAAAAGGGTCATTTCCAACAATGTGAGTTTCTGAAATATGACGTTTTCGTAGTAGTTGAAGAGGAACTGAATTAAGTTCCTTTCATGAGGCTGAAATGGCTTGAGTGCGCCTGTAATAGAACGGTTCTTAATTACGGAGAAACTATTTATATCTTTAATAAGAATGGAATGACGACGTTGTCCGCATTACGGGAATACGGTACGCATTGTCGTGAGGACATAATCAAAACTCTTATGGTCTCGTCGGTCTTTTCGAGAATCCTCATGAGGGGTGTGACTTTGTGTCCCTATGTGTTATTTGTGTACAAATATTCCCATTTTCTTGTTGCCTTAGTGGAAAGGTGCCAGCATGTATGTTGGTCTGATTGTGCATGGAAGCTTGCAGGTAGTTTTCTCTTCTTGAACCGTCGCTGTATGTTGTGTGAGTTTGTGTAAATAAACTATAAAAAATGCCAAAACTGTTTGCTTTGTCAGTGCTTATTTTTTAAAACCCTTCTGCATCATTATGCTGTAATAGATATGCTGGTAAAGGAAGCTCATTTTAAAGTGACATTGTTTATGCGGGGCTCAGGAAGTGAGGGTGCAGGAGTGGAGTAGAGAGATGGCCATCGAATAATGTTGATAGTCTTAGTGCCTCAATGCTCTTAGATCATTGTCTCCACTTTAAAAATGAGTAAATAGAAACAGATGGGGATAGGATTACAGTATAAAAGAGGAGTGCATCATTCTTGACGGAACATGCAGGTGCATGCAGAATATGCGGATGCATGCAGAACAGTTGGATGCATGCAAAACAGTTGGATGCATGCAAAACATGCAGGCGCATGCAGAACATGCAGGCGCATGCAGATTCATCTGGACAAGGCCCATGCGAAGTATTCTTGATTGTTGCATGCAGCTAATTCTTTGCAGGATCCATGCAGAGTATGTAGGAAGGTGGAATATGACTGCATGGTTACCCCCACTTTTCCTGGTGTTTTGCTGGTTTTTGACTAGTCTGACTGGGATCCTGCTATTCAGGACCCCAGTCTATCTGCCTTCTCCTATAAATTGATTGCATGTACTTTAGGTACACTCCAGATTGGATTCTGGGGTACCCTTATCAGTCCCTAGTATATGGTACACCATGTACCCAGGGCATAGGTCTCCCAGAGGCCTCCCAGGGGCTGAAGCATGTATTGTGCCACCCCTGAGAGGCCATTCAAAATGACACCACAGGTCTGCTACTGCAACCTGTGTAAGGAGGTGCATGCACCCCTTACTTAGATATAGGTTACCTATATCTATTCTAAATCACTGCACATATAAACCTATCAGTCACCCCTATGGCAGGCCTTATCAATCCTGAAGGCAGGTTGCTGGGTTTTACGTGAGAGGGTGCCCCTGCATGAGCAGAGCCCCTCTGCAGCCTTCGGAATCTATTCCCCGGGGTTGTCTGTGATGCAGCCAAATATATATACTTAAGTGCATTATAACCTCGCGGTAAATGCTAACTTTAAAACGGCTGCTTAGAAACATGTCGTGTTTGGTGTCAAACACCTTGGAATCATACCTCCACACCAGTAACTGGTGTGGGAGGTATGATTCCTCCCTTGTAGTACCACTACTAGGGGGCACCGGTCTACCTGGTACCATCTTTCTCGACCTAGGCAGCACAAATTGGATGCTGCCAGCCACAGACACGAGTCTGCCCTCCTGCTGCTGAGCCAAGCTCGAGCAGAGGAAGGCCTGACAATAGGTTTCCTGTCACAGGGAGGTGTGACCACCTCCCAGACAGGCTTTAGTGTATTGGGGCTGGGTGGGTGCACTCTGAGAGTGCCAGAAAGTCTGCACTGGGGGCACATTTGGTGTCCCAGTGCATAGTCCAGCTCAAACCGGTTGCAGGAGCCATTGGCTCCTGCTCCGGCGTGAAACTGGACAAAGGACATGGGTGTAGCCACCCCTCTGTCCTGACCCTCCCCTAGGTGGGTCCCCAGAGTTAGTCCAACCCCTTCCTTGGGTATAAAGTAGGAAACCTGACTACAGGACTTTAGATTTTACCTGGACTAAACTCTGCAAGCAGAAACCAAGTACTTCGACGGTCTACACTTCGCTGGACGACAGAAGAATCTCCCTTGGAGTAAAGGAGTTACTCCCCTGCAGCAGCAGGCACCTAAACGCATCTGACCAGTTTGCATCTCCCAAGCTCCTGAGGACTCCAAAGATTTCTGCAAACCAGGAGGTGGATTCCCGAGCGCCCCTGAGGTCAATCTGCTCTCTCAGCAATCCTGAGACCAGTATCCCTCGTGGGGACCGTGCAACCCGAACCGCTGTGCACCATGTACTTTTGCAGCAGCATATGCTTTTCGGCAATCCCTGAGGCTGTGCTTTGGACTACGTGTAGTCCCAACCCCGAGCAGCATTTTCACCAAAGATCTCCGGCGTCCACTCCACGAGTGCTCCGTGGGCTGGTACTTTGTGATTCCGCTTGAGGTCCCTTCGCGATCCCTGGTCCGTTGGCCTGTGGGTCCTAGCGAGGGTCACTTTGACTTTCCTTGGGCTTCCCTGGTTGCTCCAGACGTGCCCTGACTCCCCATAGCTTGGAGAGTCTCCTGGACCTTGCTGGTCCATACTATCACTTGTTTCCTCTGCCCGCATGGGTTGCCTTTGCCAAGGCTTGTTGGTGTTCAATCCGGACACTGACCCCTCAGCACTCGACATCCTTTGTGGGACAGCTCACCTCCAGACTTTGGTCATCATCAACTTCTCCTGGTCCCCGTGGCTGCAGAGTCAAGCATCTGATCTTCGCACCTGAAGCACCTGACATCGGTGGACATTCGTCTATCGAGCCCCTGGTCCCGTGAAGTGACCCAGACTCTGTCCCCTCTGCTTTCAGGTTCTTCTTACTCTGAATCCAGGCTTGGATTCCACCGGACACTTTTCATCTTCCCGGCAGCAGTACTTCTTCGCATCACGCCATTGAAAACGACGAGGGTTTCCTACACCACTTGACCCCTATGCACCGGCTCCTCTGGGATAGGTAACACGGGTACCTCGGTACTCACAAGGGTGCTGGCCTTAGAACCTTCTATGTTCCAAAGGGTTTGCCTGAAGTCCTCTCCGAAGTGTCCTTAAACTGTAATTTTCCAACCGCGACTTTCCCATACAGTTGTACGGAGCTCGCGTCTGTGTTCCCACACTGCACCCGTCCTCCGTGGGCTCCCTGTGTCACTCCTGTGGGTGGTTCCTTGGGGTCCCAGCGATTCTACGTGCTCTAGGCACTGTGTCTATTGAAGTTGTGGTTGTTATACCACTTTCTTAGTATATGGTTCGGTCTCCCCCTGGAGCCCGCTGTGTATTGTGCTATTTACTGTCGTTCTATTGATTTAACATTGTGTACTGTACATTCTAATCTCGGGTAGAGATTAGTAGAGAGTGTTTTAGTAATAAATACATATTTTAATACAACACTTGTGTGGTTCTCCTTTCATTTGGTCATTCAGGAGGTGATATTCTGGTAAAACAAGCTGCTTTACATTCCTTCAAGATTAAGCCTGAAGGCTGCTCTCCATAGCTACCACTAGGATAGCTTCCATAAAAATTATCTTTGACCTAATCATCAATAAGGGTCGTTTGGACTGGTGCAAGGTGCCCACTTTAATTAGTGGACAGGATATACCAGGCCAACTTCTCACATTGGTGTGCAGCGGTTGGGATTCAAGCTTGCTATTGTTTTACCAGATAAATCTCATTGAGTGATTAACTGAAAACCACTAAAAGTACTAGGTACATATAATCAAGATTAGAATAAGTAAGTTCTACTGAACCTGGAGTTGGGTAAGTCAAGGGTCTAGCACACCCTTTCTCCAACTCAAGAGAGTTTAGTCTCCACTAGGGTAGGTAGGTGCACACACCACACCACACTAGTATGTCTTCTGTAGGAGAAGCCAGTGGCTCTCTGCCTACTAGATACAATGGGCTCACCTTTCAGGATCTGAAAGCCATGTGTGCCTCTAGGAAGCTGAAGACAGGGAGAAATGCAAACACCCAACGTCTTATAGAGATGTTACTCCTAGATGACCTCAGAAAGACTCCAGGGTCTGATGAAGTAGAAAGAGTGGGTGGGACAGGAGATGAGGAAAGAGCAGGAAGGGAACACTTCTTTGATCTGGACTCACACCCTGGCCAGGAGGATCAAGATGATTCCAACCTGGAAAATCCAACTCTTCCTTCAGGTGGGGGAGAAGGCCCCAGTGGCCCCCTCTTTACTCCACCAGGAAGAGTACAGGGTCCACCTAGAAGATCCAGGACTCACTCTGTGGAGTCTAATCATTCAGGTACTTTGTGAGAAGTTGGCCTGGTATATGCTGTCCACTAGTTATAGTGGGCACCTTGCACCAGTCCAAACGACCTTTATTGATGATAGGTTTAAAGACAACCTTTATTGAAAGCTATCCTAGTGGTAGCTATGGAGAGCAGCCTTCAGCCTAAGTCTTGAAGGAGTGTTAAGCTGTTTGTTTTTACCAGTCTATAATCTCATGAATGACCAAATGAAAGGAGAACCACACCAGGTGTATGTATAAAATATATGTATTTATTACTAAACACTACCCAATAGTCTCTTTATGAGGCTAGAGGTCAAAGTACACAGGTTACAAGTCAAATAACACAGTAAATTAGCACAATATACGATTAGCCCTAGGGGCGTACCAAACCATATATTAAGAAAGTGGTATAAGAACCACGACTTAAGTAGACACAAGGCCTAGAGCCTGTAGAATCGCTGGGACCCCAAGGAACCACCCAAGGTAGTGACGCAGGGGACCCACGGGGGCCGTGTGCAGTGTGAGAACACAGCTGCGAGCTCCGTTAAAGTCTATGGGAAAGTCGCGGTTAGAGTTTTAAAGATTAAGGACACTTAGAAATGGACTAGGACCAAACCCTCTGGGACTTAGACAGTTCTAGGGTCAACTCCCACGGGAGCACCGGAGTACTCGAGTTACCTCACCCAGGGAAGCCGGGTGCATAGATGTCAAATGGTGTCGGGTCGCGTCGTCGATTTCAATGGCAGCCTGCAAAGAAGTGCTGCTGCCGGGAAGATGCGAAGTGTCCGAAGAGATCCAAGCCTGGATCAGAGATGAGAAGAACCTGAAAGCAGAGGATACAGAGTCTGGGTCACTTGCCAGTGACCAGGGGCACGATAGTCGAATGCCCACCGATGTCGGGTGTTTCAGGTGAAAGAGGTGAAGCTTGACTCTTCAGCCACGAGGCCCAGGAGGTGTCGACGATGACCAGGAGCTGTATTCGAGCTGTCCCACAAAGGATGTTGAGTGCTGCAGCATTGGTGTCCGGATTGAACACAACAAGCCTTGGCAACAGCAACCCACGCAGAAAGGAGAAAGATGCTTCAGTGCAGACCAGCAAGGTCTGAGGGACTCACCACGTGGTGGGGAGTCAGGGCACGTCTGGCGCAACCAGGAAGGCCCAAGGAAAATCAGAGTTGCCTTCACAGGGACCCACCAGTCGTCAGACCAGGGATCGCAAAGGAGCCTCAAGTGGAAATGCAAGAAGCGAGCCCACGGAACACTCGTGGAGTGTAGGCTCACAACCTTCGGTGAAAATGGTGCTCGGGGCCTGGGCTACAAGTAACCCAAAGCAGGACTTCAAGAGACGTCGAGAAGTTAGTGCACTAGTAAATGTGCATGGTGTCCAGGAGTTCCGGTTCCACGTCACTCGTGAGGGCTGCGGGTCTCAGCTTTGCTGGGGACTTGGGTCGGCCTCCGAGAAGTCTGGAAATCCTCTTCTTGGGCTGCAATTTCTTCGGAGTCCGGCGGGAGCTTCGGAGATGCAGGCCGGCAAATGCTTTGTTGGTGCCTGCCAAGCAGGGGAGTCACGCCTTGACCCCAAGGGAGATTTCTTCAGTCCTCTAGTCTTGGGTAGAGCGTTGAAGTTCCAGGATTCAGTTGCAGAGCTTCGTCCAGGGATATCTAAAGTCCTGTTGCCAGGGGTTCCTTACTTATACCTAAGAAAGGGGTTGGACTAACTCAGGGGACCCACCTATGGGAGGGTTTGGAAAGAGGGGTGGCTACACCCATTTCCTTTGTCCAGTTTCACGCCAGAGCAGGGGCTGGCAGTCCTGCAACCGGTTTGAACTGCGGTATGCACGAGGATACCAAATGTGCCCCCAGTGCAGGACTTCAAAGCACTCTTGGAGTGCACCCACCCAGCCCCAATCCACTAAGGCCTGTCTGGGAGGTGGTAACACCTCCCTCTGACAGGAAACCTATTGTCCAGGCCTCCCCTGCCGGAGTTTCGGTCAGCAGCAGGAGGCCAGACTCGTGTCTGTGGCTGCAGCATCCATTTTGTGATGCCAGGGCTCTGTTTAGTTGGTACCGGGTATACCGGTGCTGTCATGTCTCTCCCTCTAGAAGGGTGGATCACTGGTGTGGGGTTATGACTCCAAGGTGTTTGACACCAAACACAACATGTTTCCGTGCAGCCATCCCAAAGTTAGCATTTACCGCGAGGATATAATGCACTTAAGAGTATATGGTCAGGCTGCACCACAGACAACCCCGGAGAGGAGATTACGAAGGCTGCAGAGGGGCTCTGCTCATGCATGGGCACCCTCTCACATAAAACCAAGCACCCTGCCTTCAGGATTGATAAGGCCTGCCATAGGGGGGACTGATAGGATTATATGTGCAGTGTTAGGTGAGATATAGTGAACCTATATCTCTGTAAGGGGTGCATGCACCACCTCACTCAGGCTGCAGTAGCAGTCCTGTGGTGTCATTTTGGATGGCTTTCCAGGGGTGGCACAATACATGCTTCAGCCCCTGGTAGGCCTCTGGGGTACCTATGCCCTGGGTACATAGTATACCATATACTAGGGACTTATAAGGGCACCCCAGAGTCCAATCTGAAGTGTACTTAAGGTACATGGAATCAATTTAGAGAGGAAGCAGCTAGGCTGGGGTCCTGGATAGCAGGGCCCCAGCCAGACTAAAGTCGAAAAACTGTGTAACATCAGCAAAAAGTGGGGGTAACCATAAGAGGCAGATCCTACTCTCCTACACAACCCCCCCCCCAAATGCAGGGACATTAAACTAACCTTGACCTGTTGAGTCTTCATGTTCTAAGTGGAAATATCTGGAGAGTCCATCTGCATTGGCATAGTTACTCCCAGGTCTATGTTCCACGGTATAGTCCATCCCCTGTAGGGAAATGGACCACCTCAAAAGTTTAGGGTTTTCACCCTTCATCTGTTTTAGCCATAAGAGGGGCTTATGGTCTGTCTGAACAATGAAGTGAGTGCCAAACAAGTATGGCCTCAGCTTCTTCAGAGCCCAAACCACAGCAAAGGCCTCCCTCTCAATGGCTGACCAAAGTTTCTCTCTGGGGGTCAGCCTTCTGCTAATAAAAGCTACTGGCTGATCCTGACCTTCATCATTCAACTGTGACAGTACAGCCCCTACCCCCAACTCAGTTGCATCTGTTTGCACAATGAACTTTTTGGAGTAATCAGGACTCTGCAGAATGGGAGCAGTGCACATGGCCTGCTTCAGGTCATGAAATGCCTTTTGACAGCTAACTGTCCACTGAACCTTTTTGGGCATTTTCTTAGAGGTTAAGTCATTCAGGGGTGTCACTATTGATCCATACCCCTTGACAAATCTTCTGTAATACCCAGTCTGGCCTAAAAAGGCACTCACCTGAGTCTGGGTAGTTGGAGCAACCCAGTCCATGATGGTCTGGATTTTGCTCTGCAATGGTTGAACCTGGCCTCCACCCACAAGGTGGCCCAGGTACACAACCTGACTCTGCCCTATCTGGCACTTTGTGGCCTTGATAGTTAGGCCTGCCTTCTGCAGGGCCTCCAAAACATTTCTGAGGTGGACCAGGTGATCCTCCAAGGTGGAGCTAAAGACAGCAATATCATCTAGATATGCTGCACTATAGGCTTCCAGACCTGTAAGGACTGTGTTCACCAACCTCTGAAAAGTGGCAGGTGCATTCTTCAAACCAAAGGGCATCACCACAAATTTGTAAAGGCCCACCAGGGGTAGAAAATGCAGTTTTTGGCTTTGCATCATCAGCTAGTCTGATCTGCCAGTAGCCAGCTGTCAGGTCAAATGTGCTTAGATACTTGGCTGAGGCCAAAGTGTCTATTAGCTCATCTGCCCTGGGGATTGGATGGGCATCAGTCCTAGTGACTGCATTGAGGCCCCTGTAGTCCACACAAAACCTCATCTCTCTCTTGCCATCTTTGGTGTGAGGTTTAGGCACCAGGACTACTGGACTAGCCCAAGGGCTATCTGAGGGCTCAATGACACCCAGTTCCAACATTTTCTGGACTTCTGTCCTGATACAGTCCCTGACTTGGTCAGGTTGCCTGTAAATCTTACTTTTAACAGGCAGACTGTCCCCAGTGTCCACTTCATGAGTGCACCAGGTGGTCTGACTTGGCGTCAGAGAAAACATGTGTCTGAACTGATTGAGCACCTGTCTACAATCAGTTTGCTGCTGGGCAGTGAGGCTGCCTGCCAAGGCTACACCATCTACTGACCCATCATCAGGGTTCTGTGAGAGCAGGTCAGGGAGTGGGTCACTCTCCTCCTCCTGTCCCTCATCAGTTGCCATGAGCAAGCCCATATCAGCCCTGTCCACATATGGCTTCATCCTGTTGACATGGAGCACCCTGTGGGGGCTCCTGGGAGTTCCCATGTCTACCAGATAGGTAACCTCTCCCTTCTGTTCAACAATTGTATGGGGGCCACTCCACTTGTCTTGGAGGGCTGCTGGGGCCACTGGCTCCAACACCCACACCTTCTGCCCTGGCTGGTAAACAGTCAGCACAGCCTTTTGTTCATGCCAGGCTTTCTGTAATTCCTGGCTAGCCTCAAGGTTTTTGGTTGCCTTTTTCATGTACTCAGCCATCCTGGAGCGGAGACCAAGAACATAGTCCACTATGTCCTGTTTAGGGGGTTTGAGAGGTAACTCCCAACCTTCCTTCACCAGACACAATGGACCCCTGACAGGATGGCCAAACAAAAGTTCAAAAGGGCTGTAGCCAACCCCCTTCTGAGGCACCTCCCTGTATGCAAATAAAAGGCAGGGCAAGAGTATGTCCCATCTTCGCCTAAGCTTTTCTGGGAGCCCTTTAATCATGCCCTTCAAGGTTTTGTTGAACCTTTCAACTAAACCATTGCATTGTGGGTGATAGGGTGTGGTGAATTTATAAGTCACTCCACACTCCTTCCACATTGCAGTCAAGTAACTGGACATAAAGTTTGTACCTCTGTCAGATACTACCTCCTTAGGAAAGCCCACTCTTGAGAAAATTCCCAGGAGGGCCCTTGCCACCACAGGTGCTGTAGTGGTCCTAAGGGGAATGGCTTCTGGGTACCTGGTGGTATGGTCCACCACCACCAGGATAAATATGTGCCCAGAGGCTGTTTGGGGATCCATGGGACCAACTATGTCAATCCCCACCCTCTCAAAGGGAACCCCACCACAGGTAGTGGTATCAGGGGGGCCTTTGTGGTACCACCTGCCTTCCCACTGGCTTGGCAGGTTACACAGGAGCGACAAAACTCCTTGGTGTCTTCAGACATGTGGGGTCAGTGAAAGTGAGGGACAATTCTGTCCCAAGTCTTGTTCTGGCCCAAGTGACCTGCTAAAGGAATATCATGGGCTAGTGTCAATAGGAAGCCCCTGAACTTCAGAGGTATAACCAACCTCCTGGCTGCTCCAGGCTTGGGGTCTCTACTCTCTGAGTACAGGAGTCCATCATCCCAATATATCTTATGGTTGCCACTAGCATTCCCAGCAGCAGCTTGCTGTCTGAGGGGTTCAAGAGAGGGGCAGTTCAGTTGCTCCTGGCTCAGATCTGCCCTGGAAGGGCCCCTGTACCCAAGAACTCAACCTGATCAGGTTCAAGCTCCTCTGGGACAGTTCCTTCTTCAGGCCTGAGATCATCTTCCTCCAGAGACTGATCTGCTTCCTGAGCCAAGGGGGAAGGCACTGCCTTAACCCTACTGCTCCTCCTCTTGGGAGGCACCTGGTCCATTGTTCCAGAATCCAGGGCCTGTTCAGCTTTTGACATTTTGGCCTGTGACCTAGTCATAGGAAAGACGTGCAGGGATCCCTAGCATTTCTGCATGTGTCCTGAGCTCCACCTCTGCCCAAGCTGAGGTTTCAAGATCATTGCCAAGCAAGCATTCGACTGGTAGGTCTGCACTCACCACAACCTTCTTAAGGCCAATTACCCCTCCCCAAGAGAAGTTAACAACTGCCAGAGAATGGGTCTGTTCTGCAATTGCTAGCATTGGTCACTTGGTACATTTCACCAAGTATATTCTGCCCAGGATCCACAAGATCTTTTGCCACCATTGTGACACTTGCTCCTGTGTCCCTGAATGCCAAAGCCTCTTTTCCATTAATTAAAGGCTGCTGTCTGTATTTGCCCAAATTATTGGGACTCACTAAGGGGGACATATCCATGCCCCCATCACAGACTAGGACAGCCTGAGTTGGCACTCTGACTAGGCCAGAGCCCATCTCAGTACCCAGGGTCAACCCTACTACACCCTTATTCTGAGTACTTCCACCACCAACTGTAGCTGGACTAGGGGGAACAGTTGCCTTAGGGGCAATGGTGGCTGGATTAGAGTCTTTGGACTTGGTGCAGTCACTTGTCCAGTGAGTTTTCTGCTTACAGATTTTGCACCATGGTTTCTTTTGGCCTTTTCCTTTAGTAGATTGGGATTCCCCACCAGATGCAGATTTTTGGGGACCTTGAGAAGACTTCTGGTCTTTACCCTTTTCCCCACCCTTGTCAGAGTTTTTGGAATCTTGCTTCTTCTGGTCACCACCTTGGTTCTGTACCTTCTGCCTCACCCTGGTTCTGACCCATTTTTCTGCCTTCTTTCCCAATTCTTGGGGAGAGGTCAGATCAGAGTCCACCAGGTACTGATGCAACAGCTGATTTTGACAGTTATTAAGAATCTTCTCCCTCATGATTAAATTATACAATCCTTGGAAGTCACACACCTTACTGCCCAGTAACCAACCTTCCAGAGCCTTAGTAGTACAATCTACAAAGTCCACCCAGTCCTCTGTCTGTGCCTTTTGGGTATCTCTGAACTTTAATCTGTATTGCTCAGTGGTTAGGCCAAACCCATCTATCAGTGCACTCTTCAGGACATGGTAATCATCAGCATCCTCTTCTCTTACAGTGAGGAGCTTGTCTCTACCTTTGTCTGCAAAGGAGAGCCACAAGATTGCTGCCCACTGCTCCTGGGGGACCCTCTGAACTTTACAGGCCCTTTCCAGTGCAGTAATCCATTTGTGGATGTCATCCCCACTGTGGTAGGGAGGGACAATCTTGCTCAGGTTTCTATGGTCATAAGACCTTTCCCTATCCCTAGGGAAGTTGCTGCCACCATGGGACTCTAGTCCCAACTTTCTTCTTTGTCTATGAAGCTCTAGGGACTCCCTGTCTATAGCCAACTGCTCTCTTCTGATCCTAAGCTGAGCTTCTCCATACTTGAGCAGTCTCTCTTTCCTTTCATGAGAGGATTCACTCCTATGAGAGGAAACAGAGGTCCCTTCTGAGGTGTCAGAATGGTTAGACTCCTCAGAAGGAGATCTTGACCTTCTAGGCACACTCACAACTCTTCCTGGTGGGACAAAGGGGAGGCCATTCTGGTCCTCCTCCTCATCTGCAGGAGGAGCTGGATTTTCCAGGGCAAGATCATTGTCATCTTCCTGGCCAGTTTCAGAGGTCAGGTCCTGGGTTTCTTCACCCCTGGTCCCTTCCTCATCTTCTGCCCCACCCTCTCTGCCTACCCCTTCAGACCCTGTGGGTCTTCTGAGATCATCCAACAGAAGCACCTCTATGAGGCGTTGGGTGTTGGCACTTTTGCCTGTCTTCAGCTTCCTAGTACTGCACAATGCTCTCAATTCCAAGAATGGGGAGGTTGTCATACTTGGATGATAGAAGCCCATTGGCTTCTGGCAGGGACCCACTGGTTCCTGGCCTTGAAGACATCACTAGTGAGGTGTGGTGTATGCACTACCTACTCTAGTGTGGCCTACTAAACTCTCTTGAGTTGTAGAAAGGGTGTGCTAAGCCCTTGACACACAACTCTAAGTTCAGTAGAACTTACTGTATTTCTAAGCTCGAATTTATATGTACCTCAGGTACCTTTAGTGGTTTTCAGTTAGTCACACACTTGAGATTATCTGGTAAAACAAAGGCAAGCTTGAATCCAACCGCTGCACACCAATGTGAGAAGTTGGCCTGGTATATGCTGTCCACTAGTTATAGTGGGCACCTTGCACCAGTCCAAACGACCTTTATTGATGATAGGTTTAAAGACAACCTTTATTGAAAGCTATCCTAGTGGTAGCTATGGAGAGCAGCCTTCAGGCTAAGTCTTGAAGGAGTGTTAAGCTGTTTGTTTTACCAGTCTATAATCTCATGAATGACCAAATGAAAGGAGAACCACACCAGGTGTATGTATAAAATATATGTATTTATTACTAAACACTACCCAATCTCTTTATGAGGCTAGAGGTCAAAGTACACAGGTTACAAGTCAAATAGCACAGTAAATTAGCACAATATACGATTAGCCCTAGGGGCCTACCAAACCATATATTAAGAAAGTGGTATAAGAACCACGACTTAAGTAGACACAAGGCCTAGAGCCTGTAGAATCGCTGGGACCCCAAGGAACCACCCAAGGTAGTGACGCAGGGGACCCACGGGGGCCGTGTGCAGTGTGTGAACAGAGCCGCGAGCTCCGTTAAAGTCTATGGGAAAGTCGCGGTTAGAGTTTTAAAGATTAAGGACACTTAGAAATGGACTAGGACCAAACCCTCTGGGACTTAGACAGTTCTAGGGTCAACACCCACGGGAGCACCGGAGTACTCGAGTTACCTCACCCAGGGAAGCCGGGTGCATAGGTGTCAAATGGTGTCGGGTCGCGTCATCGATTTCAATGGCAGCCTTCAAAGAAGTGCTGCTGCCGGGAAGATGCGAAGTGTCCGAAGAGATCCAAGCCTGGATCGGAGATGAGAAGAACCTGAAAGCAGAGGGGACAGAGTCTGGGTCACTTGCCAGTGACCAGGGGCACGATAGTCGAATGCCCACCGATGTCGGGTGTTTCAGGTGAAAGAGGTGCAGCTTGACTCTTCAGCCACGAGGCCCAGGAGGCATCGACGACAACCAGGAGCTGGATTCGAGTTGTCCCACAAAAGATGTCGAGTGCTGCAGCATTGGTGTCCGGATTGAACACAACAAGCCTTGGCAACAGCAACCCACGCGGAAAGGACAAAGATGCTTCGGTGCAGACCAGCAAGGTCTGAGGGACTCACCACACAGTGGGGAGTCAGGGCACGTCTGGCGCAACCAGGAAAGCCCAAGGAAAATCAGAGTTGCCTTCACAGGGACCCACCAGTCGGACCAGGGATCACGAAGGAGCCTCGAGCAGAAATGCAAGAAGTGGGCCCACGGAACACTCGTGGAGTGTAGGCTCACAATCTTCAGTGCAAATGGTGCTCGGGGCCTGGGCTACAAGTAACCCAAAGCAGGACTTCAAGAGACGTCGAGAAGTCAGTGCACTAGCAAATGTGCACGGTGTCCAGGAGTTCCGGTTCCACGTCACTCGTGAGGGCTGCGGGTCTCAGCTTTGCTGGGGACTCGGGTCGGCCTCCGAGAAGTCTGGAAATCCTCTTCCTGGGCTGCAATTACTTTGGAGTCTGGCGGGAGCTTCGGAGATGCAGGCTGGCAAATGCTTTGTTGGTGCCTGCCAAGCAGGGGAGTCACTCCTTGACCCCAAGGGAGATTTCTTCAGTCCTCTAGTCTTGAGTAGAGCGTCGAAGTTCCAGGATTCAGTTGCAGAGTTTCGTCCAGGGATATCTAAAGTCCTGTTGCCAGGGGTTCCTTACTTATACCTAAGAAAGGGGTTGGACTAACTCAGGGGACCCACCTATGGGAGGGTTTGGAAACAGGGGTGGCTACACCCATTTCCTTTGTCCAGTTTCCCGCCAGAGCAGGGTCTGGCAGCCCCTGCAACCGGTTTGAACTGGGGTATGCACGAGGACGCCAAATGTGCCCCCAGTGCAGGACTTCAAATCACTCTTGGAGTGCACCCACCCAGCCCCAATCCACTAAGGCCTGTCTGGGAGGTGGTAACACCTCCCTGTGACAGGAAACCTATTGTCCAGGCCTCCCCTGCCGGAGTTTCGGTCAGCAGCAGGAGGCCAGACTCGTGTCTGTGGCTGCAGTATCCATTTTGTGATGCCAGGGCTCTGTTTAGTTGGTACCGGGTGTTAGAAACGGGTAGCGTGGTGCAGAGCGGGCGGGCCAAACTCCGGAGGAAATGTGTAAAGCATCTGCGCAGCACACTCACAGGCGACACACCAGGCACACTACAAAAAGAGACCACACCAAGTGATGTGAAAATAACTTGTGTATTGTGAAATAAACACGTCAGAATGTAATCACAGTGGCATATACATTGTGCCAACCGGCACTGGGTAGCAATTTACCCGGGGATTATTTACAGGGCAGCGCCAATCGGGTCGCTGCCAGAACCATCATGAGCACAGGTTGCAAAAGATAAATGAAAGTTCATAAGTATTACTAAATGTAATCAGTCCGTACCTCCTGGTAGAGTAATGAACCTAGCATCCTCACATGAGCCTCAATCAGAGTGGGCATAAACATGTGAACATTAGACATACTCCCTTCACATCACCGTAGTCATGGAAACAGTAGGCCTAAACAGGTGCATGGGGCATTTCCGTAGGCATAAAAGCACATTAGGCATTTTATCAGCATACATGAAACATGAGGCAGGCCAACATGGTGCAGGAAACACATTATGCCCAAACATCATTAGTGTGGGCATTAGGACAGAACATTAGACCACCTTATTGGCATAAAGACCTTAACATGCAGCATCTTGTTAGCATAACAGCAGTATCAGCCTAAACCACATTAGGCATGTATAAAGGCCCTTCTCAGCCTGTTGGCAGTGCGCCTTATGTGAATACACCTGGGCATGAAATCATTAGGCATAGAATGAAGACATTCGGCATGAATTGGGAGGCAGAAAACTCCTTGTGCCTGAAACCAGCAGTGTGGCCACATTATACATAACCTTAACAGTGCACCCTAGAAACACCACCAGGGGGAAAGAACCCATTAGCATAAACAGCATTGGAACATTAGAAAAGAGCATTAGGCACCAACATGTGGGCATGGAGGCGACACCATTAGGGTGAAAGCATGAACAACACATTAGCAATTTGGGGAAAACATTACCAGCATAAATGCATTAGCGTAGACCCCTTAGCGCAGGCATAGCCTTAGCATAAATCACCTGTACATAAATCATAAGAGGCGCTAGGCCTCACAAGCATAAGCCCCAGTCATCCCAATCGGGGCACAACACTCTGAAACTGGGCCCAGGCCAACTGGCCTCTCTCAGGGGCTCAGAAGCCCTATGTCCCGCAAAGTCAGGGCTGGCTGCAAGGGCGGCGAAAACAAAGGTGCGCAAAGCGCTAGGGTAGGAGGGTCCCTCACTCCTCTCTCTTTCCCTTCTGGGTAATCCAATGCCCCCAATGCGTGGCAGCTGCCCCCTGTCCTGCGGGGTAGCTGGGTAAACCCAACAAGCACTGGCGCCAACAATGCAGCGATGGGAGCCCCACTCCGGGCTCTAACAGGAATCTGCCCACAAGAACACTGGCACGGTGGAGCCCCTCTTCTGGGACTCTAGAATTTCCCAAAATGCCTCTGTCGTGCAGCTGAGGGAGGAAACAAGTACTGGGCACGTTGGAGCCCCCTCCTATGGGACTCTAAACACAACCAATGCCCTCCAAAGAATACTGGCACCGGGGGCGGGCACTGACAATGTGCCCCGACATACCCCCAACCACAGGATGACTGAGCCCCACTCACCGGTAGTCTGAGGCCCCTCTGGATGTCTCTGCAGTCTCCGGGCACCGGCAATGTGCCCCGACAGGTCCCGCTTCTGGGACCTCTCCTGGCTTCACCCTCAGCGGAGCCTTCTCCTCGTCAGCAGTGCGGAGGGGCAGGCACCGACAATGTGCCTCGGGCCCCTCCGCCGCAGGACTGCTCCTTGGCAATTTACATATAGCGCTCACGAGGCGCTAGGCGGCAGGAAAGTTCTTGGGCTGAAATTAAGTTGTAGCGCCCACAAAACGCTAGGTCCCACACCATAAAGTGGTAGCGCTTCCCTTCACTGGCAATGAAATATAGCCCCCCCGAGGCACTAGGGAGCAGGCAGGAAGGCACAGTCACTGGAAATATAGCGCTCTCGCAGCACAGCGCTGCAGATGTCAGCTCCTCACCTCCTGGGCAATAAGATAAAGCTCTCTTCTTCTCCAGGCGCTAGCCAGCAGGCAGGGATGGTCAGTCACTTCAAATGTAGCGCTCCTCTTCTGCTGGGCACAGTTATAGCACTCTCGCAGCAAGCAGAGCACACTCAATGCAAATATGGCACTCCGGCAGCCCAGCGCTGCAGGACCCACGCACCTTCTTCTCCTGGGCAGGGCTGGAGGCAGCGCTCTACTGGTGCAGGAATAAGGTTATAGCGCTAAGTCCCACAAAATAAAGTTGCAGCGCTCCTCTTCCCCTGTGGCACAGTTATAGCGCTTTAGCAGCACAGCGCTGCAGGCATCAGCTCCTCTCTTCTCCTGGGCAGACCACGTGCTCACAGGGTGCTAGGCAGCAGGCAGCTGGCAGTAAGATATAGTGCTCACCAGGTGCTGGGCTTAGGACGGCAGGAGAGCAGGCAGGCAATACTGGGCAAGATCAGCAGGCAGTGGGTACTCATCAGAACAGGACAGCAGCTCCTAGAAGCAGTCATCTCCCATAAAGTGGCACTCCTCCTGACACAGTAGTCTTCACTCCAGTAAAGGGCTCTCACTGGCCCTGTGGACAGCGGAGGGGTGCAGATGGGCACAGGGGCCAGCACACAGGCCCAATGTGGCGGTACCTCCTGGCAGAGTGTCCCCTCTCATTCAGGTCCACGCTCAGTCTGAGCACATGGAGGCACAGCCCACCTCACCCCACCTACCAGAAAGGGCTGGAAGCTTCTGGAAGGTTCCCTGGGAAACCGGTCCCAACTGGTTTAGGGGAGGTGTAGAGCACCCTGGGTGCCAGGCTTCCCTCCAAAAGCTGGGGGTGCTGGGAAACAGACAACTAGACCGCCAACTCACCTCAGAGAGGCGGCACATGTGCAGACAGGAAGGGCGTCCATTTTAAAAGTAACATTTTACAAAGGTGCATTTCTACAATGGTGGAAATAAAGGTGCGTACACCATTGCACAGCATTTATTATTTTCAGTTCAGACACACCATGTCAGTAAAAAGGCTAGGGGAAAAGCGAAAAATTCAGGGAAAAAGGGCCAAGTCCAACACAACCCCTCCCAGCCAAAAGCCAGGGTAGGCCACTCAATGCCTTGATGGGCTTCCCTGCTTGGGGCGAGAAAATGTGGACGCAGGCCCGCAACTGCAGGGGCACCCGCAGGTTCTCCGCCACTCTGGAACCCGATGGTTCCCTCTCTCAAACCTCCCTGGACCAACTAAGCCACCCCACTGGTGCTCCCTAGTTGTCCGCGGCCAGGACCAGGCGCTAGGCCGTCCAGATGTCTCTGGCCCTTGTGGTCTCACAGAGCGGGGGGCAGTAGCCCCCGGCCCGTAGTACCCGTCGGCCACCCTCCTTCTCCTCCGTGCAGTGCCAAACTGCCACTGGTCCTCCCACCTAGGGTCCGCACCCTCAGGCTGACCAGCAGTCTGGGGCGAGGCTCTCCTCCCCCTACCTCTCCTTCTGGGGTTCTGCCCTCTCCTCCTATGCGGGGCACCCTCAGAACACCACTCTCTCACTCGTCCAGGGCCGTGACCCTGCATCCGATCCACCAACCCAGGGTCTAAACCCTTAGGTTGAACTGGTGTCAGAGGCGAGTCCTCCCTCCCTCTGCACCCCCTCCCAGAGTTCTGCACCCTCCCAACTGGAGTAGTACCCCTGGAAGACAACTCCGGGGGGACACTGCTTACAGGCGTCCCTCCCGCCAGGTCAGGCAATCCCTGAACCGGGCCTCCCAACCCAGGATCGAAGCCCTGTGGTTGAGCCGGTGCCAGAGGCGAGTCCTTCCTCCCTCTGCACCCCCTTCCAGAGTTCCGCACCCGCCCACCTAGAGAAGTACCCCTGGAAGTCAAACCGGTAGGGACCCTGATTACAGGTGTCCCACCCTCCAGGTCAGGCAGTCCCTGAACCTGGCATCCCAGCCCATGATCTAAACCCTGCGACTGAGCAGACCCCAGAACCCCTGGAGCTCTGATTACAGACGCCCCGGGTTCTCCCGACACTAGGGGATCCCCTTCCATGGATGGCCTCTCGGGACAGCCTAGGCTCCCAACCTGGGGTTCCCTTATGGAACTCTCCAGGCCCTGAGACTGCGGTTGGGGCACCTCGGGACACCTCCCCGTCTCACTCCTTCCTGTAGATAGGACGTGAGGCCCTACAACCCTCTCACTACCCTGGGACCTAGCTGGGCTACTCTGCACTCCTCCCCCCTCCCGGTGTGGGAAGATCCCTGAGCCACTCCCTTCTGGATCACTCCCCAGTGCCTCCTCAGACACTCTGGCGCTCACCCAGAGGTCTGCCTCCCGTGCAAGCTCCCTGGGGTCAGAGAGCCCACACTGCAACAGGTGGTGGCGCAACCTTGGGAAACAATTCCTTAGCATGTGTTCCTTGATAACTACATGGAACAGTCCTTCCCAATCATTCACCGCGCTACCCACCACCCAATCCTCCAATGCAGTCCAACACACGTCCACATACTCCCCCCAAGACTGATGGGACAGTTTCTTGCCGCCCCTAAAATCCAACCTGCCCCCTCCTCCTGGGGATCAGGCACCATCTTCCGGGCTCTTGGAGTGGGACTTCCCACACTGGAATCACTCTCGCTGCCACCACTGGATCCCCCCCTCACTGGCGAATCCAGACCACAGAAACCACTCTCAGGGGACAACCTACCCTCCTGAGCTAGTCTCTCCCTGGTGAAGGCCCTTTCAGCCTCAGCCATCCTTTCTGTGCAAGGACCTTTTCGGTCTCCAGCTTTTTCTCTTGCACCCTCAGCCGTGCTATCTCCTTGGCGTGCTCTAACCTGAGCCTCTCCGAAGCCAGCTGGTGCTCCCTTTCTTCCCTCCTATCTACCCACTCTTCTGGGGAAAGGGAAAGGGATGGGGCATTACCCCTGACACTGGACCCAGCACGGGACTCCCTGTCTATGGGGTCCTCCCTACTGACTGGTGTCCCCGCCCTGTCATTTTGTACCTCCTGTTCAGGATCCTTAGGGCCACCCTCTCGGCCTGCGGCCAGGGCCCTCTCCTCCTCATAGTGCTCCCGGTCCCATTCATCCTCTTGCCATTGAATCAGGAATCCCTGAAGGCCTGGCTTGGTGTCTGACCCACTTACTATTATATCTCTCTCCTCACAGAACCCCCTCAACTCCAACACACTGTACTTGAACAGATTGTCCAAATCAAAGGCAGATTCCATTTTGGCAAGACACCACAACACAGTGCAAGACAAGGGACCTAGGTGCAAGAGCTGCTACAGGAGTGCGCAATTCAAAATGCCACTTTCAGGGCGCAACAAAATCAGGAACAATAATCCCCAAAACCTGTGATTATTTCAAATGCTCAGTTTGCAGTGCAACCCGTTGTCGCTGTGGTACTGCGCAAACACAAGTCCTATCCCACCGCTGAGCACCATCGTTAGAAACGGGTAGCGTGGTGCAGAGCGGGCGGGCCAAACTCCGGAGGAAATGTGTAAAGCATCTGCGCAGCACACTCACAGGCGACACACCAGGCACACTACAAAAAGAGACCACACCAAGTGATGTGAAAATAACTTGTGTATTGTGAAATAAACACGTCAGAATGTAATCACAGTGGCATATACATTGTGCCAACCGGCACTGGGTAGCAATTTACCCGGGGATTATTTACAGGGCAGCGCCAATCGGGTCGCTGCCAGAACCATCATGAGCACAGGTTGCAAAAGATAAATGAAAGTTCATAAGTATTACTAAATGTAATCAGTCCGTACCTCCTGGTAGAGTAATGAACCTAGCATCCTCACATGAGCCTTGATCAGAGTGGGCATAAACATGTGAACATTAGACATACTCCCTTCACATCACCGTAGTCATGGAAACAGTAGGCCTAAACAGGTGCATGGGGCATTTCCGTAGGCGTAAAAGCACATTAGGCATTTTATCAGCATACATGAAACCTGAGGCAGGCCAACATGGTGCAGGAAACACATTATGCCCAAACATCATTAGTGTGGGCATTAGGACAGAACATTAGACCACCTTATTGGCATAAAGACCTTAACATGCAGCATCTTGTTAGCATAACAGCAGTATCAGCCTAAACCACATTAGGCATGTATAAAGGCCCTTCTCAGCCTGTTGGCAGTGCGCCTTATGTGAATACACCTGGGCATGAAATCATTAGGCATAGAATGAAGACATTCGGCATGAATTGGGAGGCAGAAAACTCCTTGTGCCTGAAACCAGCAGTGTGGCCACATTATACATAACCTTAACAGTGCACCCTAGAAACACCACCAGGGGGAAAGAACCCATTAGCATAAACAGCATTGGAACATTAGAAAAGAGCATTAGGCACCAACATGTGGGCATGGAGGCGACACCATTAGGGTGAAAGCATGAACAACACATTAGCAATTTGGGGGAAAACATTACCAGCATAAATGCATTAGCGTAGACCCCTTAGCGCAGGCATAGCCTTAGCATAAATCACCTGTACATAAATCATAAGAGGCGCTAGGCCTCACAAGCATAAGCCCCAGTCGTCCCAATCGGGGGCACAACACTCTGAAACTGGGCCCAGGCCAACTGGCCTCTCTCGGGCTCAGAAGCCCTATGTCCCGCAAAGTCAGGGCTGGCTGCAAGGGCAGCGAAAACAAAGGTGCGCAAAGCGCTAGGGTAGGAGGGTCCCTCACTCCTCTCTCTTTCCCTTCTGGGTAATCCAATGCCCCCAATGCGTGGCAGCTGCCCCCTGTCCTGCGGGGTAGCTGGGTAAACCCAACAAGCACCTGCGCCAACAATGCAGCGATGGGAGCCCCACTCCGGGCTCTAACAGGAATCTGCCCACAAGAACACTGGCACGGTGGAGCCCCTCTTCTGGGACTCTAGAATTTCCCAAAATGCCTCTGTCGTGCAGCTGAGGGAGGAAACAAGTACTGGGCACGTTGGAGCCCCCTCCTATGGGACTCTAAACACAACCAATGCCCTCCAAAGAATACTGGCACCGGGGCGGGCACCGACAATGTGCCCCGACATACCCCCCAACCACAGGATGACTGAGCCCCACTCACCGGCAGTCTGAGGCCCCTCTGGATGTCTCTGCAGTCTCCGGGCACCGGCAATATGCCCCGACAGGTCCCGCTTCTGGGACCTCTCCTGGCTTCACCCTCAGCGGAGCCTTCTCCTCGTCAGCAGTGCGGAGGGGCAGGAACCGACAATGTGCCTCGGGCCCCCTCTGCCGCAGGACTGCTCCTTGGCAATTTACATATAGCGCTCACGAGGCGCTAGGCGGCAGGAAAGTTCTTGGGCTGAAATTAAGTTGTAGCGCCCACAAAACGCTAGGTCCCACACCATAAAGTGGTAGCGCTCCCCTTCACTGGCAATGAAATATAGCCCTCCCGAGGCGCTAGGGAGCAGGCAGGAAGGCACAGTCACTGGAAATATAGCGCTCTCGCAGCACAGCGCTGCAGATGTCAGCTCCTCACCTCCTGGGCAATAAGATAAAGCGCTCTTCTTCTCCAGGCGCTAGCTAGCAGGCAGGGATGGTCAGTCACTTCAAATGTAGCGCTCCTCTTCTGCTGGGCACAGTTATAGCGCTCTCGCAGCAAGCAGAGCACAGTCAATGCAAATATGGCACTCCGGCAGCCCAGCGCTGCAGGACCCACGCACCTTCTTCTCCTGGGCAGGGCTGGAGGCAGCGCTCTCCTGGTGCAGGAATAAGGTTGTAGCGCTAAGTCCCACAAAATAAAGTTGTAGCGCTCCTCTTCCCCTGTGGCACAGTTATAGCGCTTTAGCAGCACAGCGCTGCAGGCATCAGCTCCTCTCTTCTCCTGGGCAGACCACGTGCTCACAGGGTGCTAGGCAGCAGGCAGCTGGCAGTAAGATATAGTGCTCACCAGGTGCTGGGCTTAGGACGGCAGGAGAGCAGGCAGGCAATACTGGGCAAGATCAGCAGGCAGTGGGTACTCATCAGAACAGGACAGCAGCTCCTAGAAGCAGTCATCTCCCATAAAATGGCACTCCTCCTGACACAGCAGTCTTCACTCCAGTAAAGGGCTCTCACTGGCCCTGTGGACAGCGGAGGGGTGCAGATGGGCACAGGGGCCAGCACACAGGCCCAATGTGGCGGTACCTCCTGGCAGAGTGTCCCCTCTCATTCAGGTCCACGCTCAGTCTGAGCACATGGAGGCACAGCCCCCTCACCCCACCTACCAGAAAGGGCTGGAAGCTTCTGGAAGGTTCCCTGGGAAACCGGTCCCAACTGGTTTAGGGGAGGTGTAGAGCACCCTGGGTGCCAGGCTTCCCTCCAAAAGCTGGGGGTGCTGGGAAACAGACAACTAGACCGCCAACTCACCTCAGAGAGGCGGCACATGTGCAGACAGGAAGGGCGTCCATTTTAAAAGTAACATTTTACAAAGGTGCATTTCTACAATGGTGGAAATAAAGGTGCGTACACCATTGCACAGCATTTATTATTTTCAGTTCAGACACACCATGTCAGTAAAAAGGCTAGGGGGAAAAGCGAAAAATTCAGGGGAAAAGGGCCAAGTCCAACACCGGGTATACCGGTGCTGTCATGTCTCTCCCTCTAGAAGGGTGGGATCATACTCCCACACCAGTTACTGGTGTGGGGGTATGATTCCAAGGTGTTTGACACCAAACACGACATGTTTCCGTGCAGCCATCCCAAAGTTAGCATTTACCGCGAGGATATAATGCACTTAAGAGTATATGGTCAGGCTGCACCACAGACAACCCCGGAGAGGAGATTCCGAAGGGTGCAGAGGGGCTCTGCTCATGCATGGGCACCTTCTCACATAAAACCAAGCACCCTGCCTTCAGGATTGATAAGGCCTGCCATAGGGGGGACTGATAGGATTATATGTGCAGTGTTAGGTGAGATATAGTGAACCTATATCTCTGTAAGGGGTGCATGCACCACCTCACTCAGGCTGCAGTAGCAGTCCTGTGGTGTCATTTTGGATGGCTTTCCAGGGGTGGCACAATACATGCTTCAGCCCCTGGTAGGCCTCTGGGGTACCTATGCCCTGGGTACATAGTATACCATATACTAGGGACTTATAAGGGCACCCCAGAATCCAATCTAAAGTGTACTTAAGGTACATGGAATCAATTTAGAGAGGAAGCAGCTAGGCTGGGGTCCTGGATAGCAGGGCCCCAGCCAGACTAAAGTCGAAAAACAGTGTAACATCAGCAAAAAGTGGGGGTAACCATAAGAGGCAGATCCTACTCTCCTACATACTTCTGTAGGGAACTCTGTATCTCATAGGAGAGAATCCTCTTATGATAAGAAGTGCCAATTACTGGAACTTGAGAGACTCAGGATCAGGCTCAACAAAGAGCAATTGGCCATAGACAGGGAATCCCTAGAGCTCCAGAGAGCAACCAGAAGATTGGGTCTAGAGTCCCATGGTGGCAGCCACAGTGTCCCTAGAACTAGAGAGTATTCTCATGATCATAGGAACCTGAACAAGATAGTCCCTCCCTATCAGAGTGGGGATGACATCCACAAATGGATAACTGCACTAGAGAGGGCCTGTAAAGTAGAGAGGGTCCCTCAGGAGCAGTGGGCAGCTATCTTGTGGCTCTCCTTTGCTGACAAAGGTAGAGATAAGCTCCTCACTGTTAGAGAAGAGGATGCTGACAATTACACAGTCTTGAAGAGTGCTCTCATTGATGGGTTTGGCTTAACCACTGAGCAATACAGAATTAAGTTCAGAGACTCCCAGAAAGCACAGACTCAGGACTGGGTTGACTTTGTAGATTATGCTACTAAGGCTCTGGAAGGTTGGATACATGGCAGCAAAGTGTATGACTATTTAGGATTGTACAATTTGATTATGAGGGAGCAGATCCTTAATAATTGTCAAAAACAGCTTTTGCACCAGTACCTGGTGGACTCAGATCTGACTTCTCCCCAAGAATTGGGAAAGAAGGCAGATAAATGGGTCAGAACCAGGGTAAAGCCAAAGAACCAGGGTGGTGACCAGAAGAAAGATTCTTCCAAGACCCAAGAGAAAGGTGGGGATAAGTCAAAAGACAAGTCCACTACAGGGTCCCAAAAGTCCACTTCTTGGGGTGGGTCCCAAACTCCTTTCTCCCCTGAAAAGAAACCTTATTGCTTTGTCTGTAAAAAGCCAGGCCACTGGAAAAATGATCCCAATTGTCCAAAGATCAGCAATAAGGAAAATGTTCCTCCAAGCACTACTACCATTCCTCTTGGTACTACCAGTAGTAATCCCCCAGGTGGTACTAGTGCACCCAAAAAGTTAGGTGGGTTGGTATGGGGAACTGAGGTGGACCCCAGCTTATCAAGGTCCTCCTCACAGGCCTCCTTAGTCTGTGATGGTGGCATGGGATTTGCCACCTTTACTATCAGTCCCAATTCCTTGGGCAAGTACAGACAGGAGCCACTGATCAATGGTCAAAAAGCTGTGGCCTTTAGGGACACAGGGGCTAGTGTCACCATGGTGACAGGGAACCTAGTACCCCCTCAGCTGCTTTTACCTGAGTTTAAGTACCAGCTGACCAACATTGATGGTATCAGGACAGATCATCCCATGGCTATAGTCAATCTCAGCTGGGGAGGGGTCACTGGCCCAAAGAGAGTGGCAGATCCCCAAACTTGCCTGTAGATTGCCTATTGGGTAATGATCTAGAAATTTCAGCCTGGGCTGAAGTTGAATACCAGGCCCATTTAAGAATGTTAGGCCTCCCTGAGAAAGTTGGTGGGACCCTTAGGGCCCCAGTCCAACCCCAGGGAAATTTTGGAGTAGTGGAGCCTGAAAGAATGGCCCACTTAACTCCACCAGAGAGCAAAGGGATTGAAGAAAAGTCTTCTTCCCCCCAGACTATAGGTAAGGGCCAGCTTCCTCAGGGAACTGATCCTACCCCTTGTGGAGGAACTGCCCCAGAGGTGGTCAGGCCTGTCCTGACAACACCCCTGATGGCAAGGGACCCTCCCAAGGTGGTACCCAGTCTGGAGCAGGTATCCTGCGCCTCTCAACCCTACCTCAATCAGCCTAGGGCTGCAGAGGTCAGGGAGGTCAGTGGACCCCTAAGGGCCCCCTGTCCAGAGGAACCCCCCCATCAACAGATTAGGGACACCCAGTCTAGTAGCACTAGCCAGGTGACAATTCCTCAACACCCTGAGGGAGCCCTCTTACCCTTGGGTAGTGACCTCCCCAGATGGACTCTGTTGGGCAAAGGCAAACCTGGGACCAGATGGTTCCAAACCTACCTTGTCCCTCCAGTGTTCCAACCAAAGGGACTCAACCCCCAGCTGTAGGTAGCTAGAGGTTGACCCCTAGGGCCAGATATAACTCAGTCATGGAAAGAAAGGCATCCATGTGACCAGTGCTCTGAGGAAGGTGAGACCAACTTTATTAGGGCCTCACTTCTCCACTCAGGCACCCCACCAGCCTTTTACTTTGCCAAAACACACTGCAGGTGGTAATCCCAAATTTTGGAGGAAATCCAATACCCCTAAGTGTAGGGACTACTTAGTGGACCATAAGACAGGGGGTATCCATGCCAGTGCAGGATCTTCCTTATATGGCCACTTAGTCAATAAAGTCTCAACTGGACAAGGTTAGCCTTACCTCCTTTCATTTGGGGGGGGGGGGTTATGTAGGAAGGTGGAATCTGACTGCATGGTTACCCCCACTTTTTTCCTGGTGTTTTGCTGGTTTTTGACTAGTCTGACTGGGATCCTGCTATTCAGGACCCCAGTCTATCTGCTTTCTCCTATAAATTGATTGCATGTACTTTAGGTACACTCCAGATTGGATTCTGGGGTACCCTTATCAGTCCCTAGTATATGGTACACCATGTACCCAGGGCATAGGTACCCCAGAGGCCTCCCAGGGGCTGAAGCATGTATTGTGCCACCCCTGAGAGGCCATTAAAAATGACACCACAGGTCTGCTACTGCAACCTGTGTAAGGAGGTGAATGCACCCCTTACTTAGATATAGGTTACCTATATCTATTCTAAATCACTGCACATATAAACCTATCAGTCACCCCTATGGCAGGCCTTATCAATCCTGAAGGCAGGGTGCTGGGTTTTACGTGAGAGGGTGCCCCTGCATGAGCAGAGCCCCTCCGCAGCCTTCAGAATCTATTCCCCGGGGTTGTCTGTGATGCAGCCAACCATATATACTTAAGTGCATTATAACCTTGTGGTAAATGCTAACTTTAAAACGGCTGCTTAGAAACATGTCGTGTTTGGTGTCAAACACCTTGGAATCTTACCTCCACACCAGTAACTGGTGTGGGAGGTATGATTCCTCCCTTGTAGTACCACTACTAGGGGGCACCGGTCTACCCGGTACCAGCTTTCTCGACCTAGGCAGCACAAAATGGATGCTGCCAGCCACAGACACGAGTCTGCCCTCCTGCTGCTGAGCCAAGCTCGAGCAGAGGAAGGCCTGACAATAGGTTTCCTGTCACAGGGAGGTGTGACCACCTCCCAGACAGGCTTTAGCGTATTGGGGCTGGGTGGGTGCACTCTTAGAGTGCCAGAAAGTCTGCACTGGGGGCACATTTGGTGTCCCCGTGCATAGTCCAGCTCAAACCGGTTGCAGGAGCCATTGGCTCCTGCTCTGGCGGGAAACTGGACAAAGGACATGGGTGTAGCCACCCCTCTGGCCTGACCCTTCCCTAGGTGGGTCCCCAGAGTTAGTCCAACCCCTTCCTTGGGTATAAAGTAGGAAACCTGACTACAGGACTTTAGATTTTACCTGGACTAAACTCTGCAAGCAGAAACCAAGTACTTCGATGGTCTACACTTCGCTGGACGACAGAAGAATCTCCCTTGGAGTAAAGGAGTTACTCCCCTGCAGCAGCAGGCACCTAAACGCATCTGACCGGTTTGCATCTCCCAAGCTCCTGAGGACTCCAAAGAGTTCTGCAACACAGGAGGTGGGATCCCGAGCGTCCCTGAGGTCGATCTGCTCTCTCAGCAATCCTGAGACCAGTATCCCTCGTGGGGACCGTGCAACCCGAACCCCTGTGTACCGTGTACTTTTGCAGCAGCATATGCTTTTCGGCAATTCCTGAGGCTGTGCTTTGGACTACATGTAGTCCCAACCCGAGCAACATTTCCACCAAAGATCGCCGGCCTCCACTCCATGAGTGCTCCGTGGGCTGGTACTTTGTGATTCCACTCGAGGTCCCTTCGCGATCCCTGGTCCGTTGGCCTGTGGGTCCTAGCGAGGGTCACTTTGACTTTCCTTGGGCTTCCCTGGTTGCTCCAGACGTGCCCTGACTCCCCATAGCTTGGAGAGTCTCCTGGACGTTGCTGGTCCATACTATCACTTGTTTCCTCTGCCCGCGTGGGTTGCCTTAGCCAAGGCTTGTTGGTGTTCAATCCAGACACTGACCCCTCAGCACTCGACATCCTTCGTGGGACAGCTCACCTCCGGACTTTGGTCATCGTCGACATCTCCTGGTCCCCGTGGCTGCAGAGTCAAGCATCTGATCTTCGCACCTGAAGCACCCGACATCGGTGGGCATTCGTCTATCGAGCCCCTGGTCACGTGAAGTGACCCAGACTCTGTCCCCTCTGCTTTCAGGTTCTTCTTACTCCGAATCCAGGCTTGTATTCCACCGGACACTTTTCATCTTCCCGGCAGCAGCACTTCTTCGCATCACGCCATTGAAAGCGACGAGGGTTTCCGACACCACTTGACCCCTATGCACCCGGCTCCTCTGGGATAGGTAACACGGGTACCTCGGTACTCACAAGGGTGCTGGCCTTAGAACCTTCTATGTTCCAAAGGGTTTGCTTGAAGTCCTCTCCGAAGTGTCCTTAAACTGTAATTTTCCAACCGCGACTTTCCCATAGAGTTGTACGGAGCTCGCGTCTGTGTTCCCACACTGCACCCGTCCTCCGTGGGCTCCCTGTGTCACTCCTGTGGGTGGTTCCTTGGGGTCCCAGCGATTCTACGTGCTCTAGGCACTGTCTATTGAAGTCGTGGTTGTTATACCACTTTCTTAGTATATGGTTCGGTCTCCCCCTGGAGCCCGCTGTGTAGTGTGCTATTTACTGTCGTTCTATTGATTTAACATTGTGTACTGTACATTCTAATCTCGGGTAGAGATTAGTAGAGAGTGTTTTAGTAATAAATACATATTTTTATATAACACTTGTGTGGTTCTCCTTTCATTTGGTCATTCAGGAGGTGATATTCTGGTAAAACAAGCTGCTTTACATTCCTTCAAGATTAAGCCTGAAGGCTGCTCTCCATAGCTACCACTAGGATAGCTTTCATAAAGGTTATCTTTGACCTAATCATCAATAAGGGTCGTTTGGACTGGTGCAAGGTGCCCACTTTAATTAGTGGACAGCATATACCAGGCCATCTTCTCACAGAGTATTCCTAGCAGGGTCCAGACTTAGCATTTCTTGGTTGCTACACGCAGGCTACCCTTGGCAGGCCTCAGGCCTAGTTTTCCTGGCAAGGTCCATGTCAACATTTCATGGAAGGGACCATGCAGAGTATACTTGGCAGAGTCATTGCAGAGTATCCTTGGAAGGATTCATGTAGAATATTCTTTGCAGGGTCCAGGTCCATGCTGAGTATTCCTGGCAGATTCCACACAGAGCATTTGGAAGAGGGAGGGAAAAATTGTACAAGACTGTTCAGAAATGTATGAGTCCATGGCGGCACAGCTTCCAAAAGACATGTAAGGGGCTTTCGTCCCAACACTCGGCTTTAGCCTTCATTTTCTGTTGCTCTGCTGACATCTCCACAAGGCAGTCAGAACACAGAAGCCGGACTTGTTTATTTCTTTCATGTGGTGTATTTATCCGGACAGCCTGTGCAGCTAAGCTGTTTGTTTGGGACATGACAAAGGAGAACGGTGTTGTGTTATCTCCATGCAGACCAACTAGACCTCACCATTTAGAGCTCCTCCCAGTAGAATATGCAGCTGGGGCAAAGGGAGATCACACAGGGCCAGATTTACTAAGAGTTTGCACTGGGGCAAAGTCATGCAAAGTGGTGTAAATTCTTAACAGGGTATTCAGGGGCAGAGTTACTATTTTTTCACATAGCGCTGCACTAAGTGAAAAGGAGAGAGGAGGAGAGCGCCCTATTTACTAAAATAAGGCACTTACCCCCCTCTCACTAGCGCCGGCGCTGAAATCAGCTGCAGTGCGCTACGGAGACACCTTTGCGCCATGGTGCAAGGGTGTCTCCGTGAGTCTTGCATAGGTTTTGTACTGGAAGGAACCCTTTCGGTACAAAATACTATACACAGACTCACTTTAACCATTTTCCCACTTTGTATGTGTGCGGTAAAGTGCAGCACACATGCAAAGTCGGAAAAGGAAGGAGAAATGAAAGCATTTCTTCTTCCTTGCATCTACTTGAAAAGGGCACAGTTTTCTAAACCCAATCTACTTTATTTAGTAAATTGGGTTTAGGTTGAGAAACCTTGGGTGGTTGCATGTGAATGGCCATGCACCACCCATGGTACGCCCCCATGGCGCAATGTAATGCAAGACAGCTCTGTGCGCTGCTTTTCTTTACATTTCTGTTATTTCCAGCACTAAACAAATTTAGCGCTGGAATGTAAATTGGGAAAAAAAGATTTCGCGTCACTTTTGTGATGCAAACACGGCAGCGCAAAATCTTAGTAAATGCCCCTCTAAGTTTTCAGTGTAACATAGTATTTGGCACCATAACAGTTCCCCTTACTCAGAGCAAATAGCACTTTCTGTATCTTTGTGCCACTTTGCACCACGTTGAGTCAAGGAGGCGTTATTAGGGTGTAACTTGACCAGATCAGTGCATACACCCATAGATGTTGACACACAGCCTGATTTGCTAAGATAGCGAGACTGACCAGAGCATTGCATCAGAAATGAAGGCCTCCTTGAAGCAGGCACTAACAAGGAGAAATGTTTTCAGTTCTCCAAACATTCTACTCATTGCTCTGTGCAGCATACATACAATGTGTGGAATGTTTGAGAATTTGTCTAGGCATCGGAATATGCTCCCAGGACATATCCTGTGTTAGACAGCACACACTTCTCTGCACCATGGTGCAAAGGTTGTTTGCGGTACTAGGCTGCCTGTTTGTACTGGGAGGGTATGCTTCCAGTACAAATCTGTGTTAGACAGCATGCACACATCATTGTGCAGAGGTACAAAGGTTGTGGGTGGTTCTTGGCAGACTCTTTGTACTGGGAGGGTATGCTTCCAGTACAAATCCTGTGTTCGACAGCATGGACACATCATTGTGCAGAGGTACAATGGTGTGGGTGGTGCTTGGCAGACTGTTTGTACTGGGAGGGTATGCTTCTAGCACAAATCGTGTGTTAGGCACTAAGTACTGCATTACTTTGTATTTATTAAACCACACTTTGCTTGGCCTTGTAAATGCCATAAATGATTTTGCGTTGGGGTTGGGACATGATAGTAACGCTGCTGCAATGCAAAATCATCATAGACCTGAGCCATATTCTTTTACAAATCAAGCACAAGGGGGTGGGGAGGTGAGTTGTGCGTGATCACGGCTGCACACACATCTGGCAATGTGGTTTCAGAGAATGTGCATGAAAGCACAACAGCTTATTGTCCACAGTCACAAAAACATAAAAGGTGCATCACACATCACAGGTTAAACAAGGCAACAGTGCAGCAATGTTCACAGAGTTACGGAAAGCATAAGTGTTATGTGCCGGAAGATCTGTTCACATACCTGTGCAGTTCACTGGTAGCTGACAAAATGGCAAGTCAGAAGTTGGACAAGACACAATGGCTACCATCATTAGCTAAACAAGTCGCATCAGACTTACACACTAAAGCAAGGTACAAGTTGCTCAAGTGTTACACACACTGGAAATGGGTTGCCCACCCTTGTGAGTCCTTACAGCGAGCTTCATACAAAACACGGGGCTCTAAGAGGCAGAACATAGCAGGTTCGGCCGGCTTGACCAGGCGCAGTTCCACAATGGCTGTCCATCCATTCCCTACTCCACTTAAGAAGATACAATGCATTTCTTACATAACTGCACCATCAAAATGGCCACCAAGAAGAGTCATCACACAGACCTGATAAACTTTCATGAGTCCTCGGCCTTCCAAGACACATCAAAGCTAACATCCAGAATGATAGGAGGGCAGTTAGCAAGGCCTTGCTTGGGGCCAGGGATTGTCCTTCTAAAGGGAGGGGAAGCGATGGGCATGGAGGTGGGATCGGCTGCTAGTGGATGACGGCTGAGGAGAAAGGTCTCTGTGATGCCGGTAGCTGCTGCCACTCACATTGTGACCCAGTGCTATTAACCAGCCCATGAGGCAGAGCGCCCTAGCTCAGTCTCTGGGGCATGTGCTGGGTGTCACCAATGCCTGACAGTACCCACCCCTATCGAGGCTGTCTCAGGGCCAGTCTTATTAGGATGTTGTAGGTAAGAGCAAACTAAGGGCCTCATCTACAAGAAAATGATGCAGCGCGGCAACGCAAGCAATTCAGCTGTACCTTCTTGCATAATTTTCAAAGCACAGGGATGCATCGTATTAACAACAATACAACAGATTTATGTGCATTCCCTGCGCTGGTGCTCAATTGGCTGCCATGCACCCGCGCAGGCACCTTTGCGTCACTTTGCAAGGGTGCCTGTGCTGCTGGGATGAATATTTTTGTGCAGCTAGGGATACTTTCCTGCACAAAAACAATAATTAATGGCATTTTCCTCTTTCTATGCATGCTGCAGAATGTAGCATGCATAGAAGGAGGAAAAATTGAGGAGAAATAAAAGTATTTCTCCTCATTGCTCCGTTCCTATGCCTCCCATGGGAAGGCGTAGGATTCTGGCGCATTCCCAGTTTTACAAAATGTTGTAAATCTGGGAATGTGTCCAGTTCCATGGATGTTGTTTGGGAACACCCACAGCAACACTCATGGAACGCCCCTTTCATGTAATGTGTGAAAGGGGCCCATATTTACAAGGCCATGAAAAGTCACACAGGGTGACTTTACGTGGTTTTGCAATTATGGGCAAGCCCATTGCGCCGCCGGTGCATCAAAAAAAGGTGATGCACCGGCTACGCAATGGGCTTGTTAATAAGGCCCTAAGCTTTTTGGGGCATGAACTTGTGAAGCATGCTCACAGACGCTGTCCTCTGGCTCATATCCCATACAGTCCTAACAGATATCATAGCCCTGAAACCTTCACAATGACCATTAACTCATATCCAGGTTTCCCATCCATGATATCGGGCAATGGAAGTGTCACAAGACAACACCCGTGCTTTACCATTTCCACTTATCAGACTTGGAAGATAGAGTAGAATTTGAGTGATCCATAGGGGGTACTGTACGACATTGTTCTTCATCTCTAGAAATATCATGAAAGGATCATTGAAATGGGATCGCAGCCTGTCGTTCCCTCATAGACAGAGGTGTTTTGTGGCCAACAATACCCAATGAACAGGCTGGTAGTGGAGAGGTGGCTTTTTGGCAGCACACCGTTTGTAGGTGTTCTTATCTTTGGTCAGCTTGTGTTCTAAATCTCATATAAAGTACACCTCCAAATGATGTTTGGCAGCCACAGTATTTCAAGGGTCTCCAGTTAATGGATTCACCCAGGATGGACGCCAGTGAGGTTGTAAAAGGACGAGAAATGGGTATATGCATTCTTAGCACTGTCACGAGAATTCTGCCAGTCAGAGGACCCCTGCCCTCTGTCTACATTTGCTGTTCTGCAGCAGCGCTGTGAAGAGGACTGTTCATTGTCTTTCTTCATCCTCTTGGTATGGCCATCCATCTCACAATGTCAAGTGGTTGACAGGCAGTTCTCGATACCCAACTCAGATCAAAAAGTTGGCGCAAAGTGGGACATACACTGGGTGTTGTATTCCTCTTAGGGTGTCCATAAACGGGCTTTCCAGAATCATGTCCTTATATAGGCACAATTCACCCTGCCCTTATATAGGCATAAAATCCCAGCCCTTATTTAGGCATTAAACCGTGCACTCCAAATACAGGCATGGTCTCCGACATCCGTCCACCCTAACGTCACAACGAGTTCTTGAAGAACAGACCCTTAGGCTGCGGGAGTTTCCCTAGTCCAGGACTATTGATTTCTTCAAGGACTCATATATTATGCATGAACCATTATTCCTTAGGGGTTCATTCATGACGTCTTCCGCTGTCCGACTCACGTCAATGCTAACATTCTGAGGTAATTCTCAGGTATAAATATACCTTCCCTAGCCCCTGTAAATCAGAGGAGACCTCGACTTCAGAGGAGCCCGTTTCCCGGCCTGACGCACTGAGAAGACGCTGTCATCCCTGCACGCAGAGA